>BSEG01000004.1:1627500-1877500 GCA_036245055.1 Diospyros kaki | reverse complement strand
GCTTCCAAAGGGAATGAACACGGTATCCTAGTTTCCATGGATTAAAGCTTTCTTGTACTACTGTCTACAAATGCTTTTGTCTACAGACTATGATATCCCTGGATGAGGTTATTAGAGTCTATGCAAATCTGGGGTACTCTTGACATTTCATTCCCTCTTGGAACAGTGGATGGCGGTGCCCAAACTACAGTCCTTTGCTCTGATTTTGAGATTTGTTCAGTTTGCTAACCTTGTCTGCTAGCTGGAGAGCAGGAAACGAAGGCACCATAAAGTGATGAGGTGAAAATCATGGAGTCAAATGGCCACTTGGGGAGCTCCAAAATTAGTGCTTTTCTCCAAATTTGGCCCCTCGTTTGAAACCCTTTTTGTCTAGCTCCATGACCTCGGGTGTGCAGCCCATTCGTGCAACTTAACTTGGAAAATGTATTAATTCTTCAAACCAAAGCTTTCTGCCTCTCTCTGTGTGATCATTAATCTCTCCACTCTACCACATACATATGGCCATTACTGTAAACCCACCTTTTCTATTGTTGACTAATGCCAAGCTTCTATTAATTATTCACTGGGCATTAAAGTCTCTGAAAGAAGGCATGGAAGTTCATTTTCTCCATCCACTTCACACCTAGTTGTCCTTTTCTTTGTTCTTAGTTGAGTAATTCTATGCATTAAGTACTTTTGGAGTTTAATGCTATTGTTTACAATAGTGTGCTTGGTTAGGTTTTCCATCAAAGTTTTGAAAATGTTGTCCTTCCAATTAGAAAACAAAAAGAAATGTTAAAACTTCCTAAACATAGGATCCTGTGAAACTAACTTGCAATAAGCTCCTGCCACTGTATTTAGTTCCGGGACCTAAAGATAATCTTTTAGATCATTTATCAAACTTGCTGAATCTTGATAAACATATCATTTCCAAATGAAACAACAAAAATTTGACTCATATTTCTTGACTATTTGCATTTTGCAGAGCCCAAACTGTGTCTGCTAAGTCAAATGCCTCGAAAGTCCATGCAAGAAGCCATAAAAGCAGCTCCACCAACCGGTGAGATTATCAATAACAATTTTTATAAAATGATTAGATAAGTATATCCCATTTTCCTGTCATGCTTTTAATATACCCATTCCCATGCAGGGCCTATTCCGTTGATGGCAACTTTCACTTTGACTTCTCATGGCTTTCATAATGTTTTTTAGCTCTAAATGTCCAAACTGCAAGCATGTTAAGCTACTGTTTGGACCTTATCATTTGGCGAGAGCCCTGTAAACAGACACCCAGTTGCCATTTGCCAATCAGGTTGGCTTGTCAGCTTAGAACTCTAATGATTTTAAATTTTCTAGGAAATATTTTTGGTGAAAACTACTAAATGCTTTATGTGGCTGTGATTGATGAAAGGGTGCAAATCCAGGAAAGTGATGGAATTCTTTTTCAAAAGAAGACGTGGTATGCTGTTATAGGATACTTTCAGTTTGATTGTGAACCTCAAGATTCCTCTACTATATCGTGAAGTGTCTAAACCAAGCAAGCAAATATAGAAAAAGACAACATAAACAATGAACCTGAAGTTGATGACAAGATGATGAGTGGCATATTTAACTGTCTGGTCTTGTCAAAATGTATTTGATTGCCAATTAATGTATTATATTGTGGTGACGTGGTTTGTTTTAGACCCACCCACCCATCCACTGCTGGGCCAACAACTAGAGAGTCTACACAAGAATGGGACCTTGAATCAGATTGATGGGATCTTGGAAACAGACGATTTCATCGTTAAATCGTTCTAACAACGACGATAAAATAGAGCTTACAATAATTTAAGGTTTGGACAATTCTCCTTAAGATTTTGATCAGTACTTAAATCATTAAACTAGTTCATAAACTCTTGTTTTATGTCAATTTATCTCACATCACATCATTAGCTTACCCCCCCCCCCCAAAAAAAAAAATATATATATATATATATAGCATACAATTGAGCCATAACTCGTTTTCACGCTCATCATCACCACATAATCACAGTTTAATCCTCAGAGGCTTATTAACTTTCTTAAAAGATCTAAGAGACGTGTGATGTTTTGACTTCTTTAATGTTATTTACCTCACTTATATTTGGAATTGTATAATAAGAGAAATTGCCTAACAATCCAAAGTACTATCGTTTTCATGGATAAATTAGGCGTCAGATTGAAAGGTGAGTTCTTGTCCCTTTGCACAAATTTTGAACATTCTAATGAGTGAACATTGGGCCAATCTGAACAAAGCCTCAATGTCTTCATAATCATGCATCTTATTGCGTTCCTTTCTGCATTGCCGTGTTGTATTTGTCGCTTAATTAGATAAGTTTGATATAAATAAACAATTGATTCCTTGGTGAGTGAATATTCGTGGGTTGGGTTAAGAAGTTATAATCCTATTGAAAGATGATTAGGATTAATTAAATTGTAGGATCAACAATAGTGTAATTGAATACTATAATTTTTTTTTTTTATCTTGTTAAATGGAGATGATTGTCGTGTAACCCTTATAGAGAGAGCATTAAATTATCATCCAAATTATATAAAAAAAAATGAATAATTTCAAAAGTTCACTATAACTTTGAATACATTTGATGTAAAAAATAGAATGCATAAGAGTAAAGTCTACAATAAGTCTAAAAGCTCAAGAGACTATATAAAAACTCTAAAAGAAGTCGTTCAAAAATAAATCAGAATACTTTCTCAACCAAAAAGGTCTTCAAGAGACTCTTTAGGGAGCTTGGTTTCATGCTCAAAAAGAAAGGTCTCCTGAAGGCCCTTCTAAATCACACTATTGACAAAAACATTTTAACTCACTTTCAAAGTATTTGTCTTGGATGTTAGAATAGATAATGATTACTTCAATCTTAAAAGAAATGACTGTTCTATCATCTATCAACTCTCATCTCTATAAGTAAGAGTGCTAGGCGATTTGACTACTTATAAGTTGGTATTGTAGTTTTAAGTTACTCAACTTATTTGTTGTAAGTGTTTAGTTTGAACAAAGAGCGTCTAAGCTATATATCAATGTTTTGCAAAAGCTTTCTCTCCTCAACTCTTGCAAAACACTGCTACCAAATAAATTGCGTTTATCGAGTAAATGATCATTTTACCCTCAACCTTTTGAGCAATTTTAAGCCATTGTCCTTCTTCTTCAATCATTTGCCTCTCGCCCACTCCCATCATCTGCCATCGCCCTTCTCTTCCGTCGCTGTTTGTCCTTCTCTATGTATGTATACATATAATAATGTGTGTAGATATATATATATATATATAACAACAATATATATTGTATTAATATATTTTTAAATTAATTTTAACATATATATAACAATAATTTATAATTAATTTTATTAAAAATGAGTATTTAATGTATTTTTTTTATATTATTCAATAACATGTCTATTTTTGTCTTTTTATTACATTCTAATAGTTTAAAAACACATTTATCCAAATATATTATCAATTTAAACGCTTTAAACAACTTAAATACTACCCAACTTAATTTTTTTTTTAAAAAAACCCCTAACCAAACAGAGATTAGACTCTTCCTTTTTAGGCAAACCAAAAACACTACAATAACTCTTTATATATTTTTTTTAAATTAAACTAATTTAAATATCAAAGTGTTTGAGCATAAAAAAAACACCATGAGTCCTCTAATTAGCATTTATTTTGCAAGCTCTTAGAGACCTGAAAGATAATTCCTCAATTATAAATTTTATTATTATATTCAAGCAACAATAATGTTGATAATTTTTCAAAAAAAAAATAATTAGAGATGGACTAAAAGAGCTTCCAAACGTTTCTTAAACATTTACACTGGAAAATTTCAAATCATCTGCAAAGAATCGGCCCATGGTGGCTGATACAATTCCAAATCAAAGAAATACTTGGAACTCATAATTGGAAGGAAATACAACATATAGAATTTATACCGGGCAAAACCAATTACATATGCATTGCTATTAATTAAATACAAATTATTAGCATCTTTATCACTATCCCATCACCCCCCGGGGCCAAAAGCATAAAGAAAAGGTAATAAATTGACACGATATCAACAAATTGTAATTAAATCTGACATATTAATGGCTATTGCTCCCCCCCCCCCCTCCTTTGGCCCTGGGTTATGAATCTTTTTCTTCTAAAGTAACGGGCAGCTCCAAGCTCTCACCGCCCCTCTGAATCTTCAACACGACTTTCTCCCCGACAGTATAGTCATCTAATGCTTTATACAGCTCGGCTTTACTTCTAACCTGTTTAACCAAATGCCAGTGTCATTACTGATTGCACACGGAATTTAGGAGAACATCCAAGTAGTATTAGTGCTTCATTTTGAAGAAATTTATCGTTTGCCAAATTGCACTGGCCGTGACATGAGAGAACAAGTTTGGCACAAACTTCACCAGTGATTACCTCAATCATGCACAAATCAAAAATATTTTTTGCCACAAACTTTGATGGAAAATGCAGGTAGCAGAAAATGCTTTCTCCCTAAGAGTGTGTTTGATTGCACACATTTTCTATAGAAAATATGTAATCATTACACATTTTTTATGGAAAACAATCAAACACTCTTAACTTTTCTATAGAAAAATGTGTAAGGTACAACCATTTAAAGCTTTTTTCCATGGAATTCATTTTCCAAGGGAGTGGGATGAATTTTGTTTTCTAGCCAATATTACCTAGAATTAAATTCTAGGTAATGCAATCAAACACACCCTAAGATTGAAACCATGGAAGTGGTTTAACAACAACAGGATTTAACTATAGAAGGCCACATGCAGTACTGCAAGGGCCTCCTCCTTCAGCTTCAGAGCACATTTGCCGTGTGCTGCACAACAGGAGGTACAGCAGCAACCTCTTGTTTGGTGGACTAAAGTTTGAACATTAAATTTTAAACATGTCTTGAATTAACATAATTTCCTTTGGACCAGCACAAACCAAAATGATCTAATCCTAATGTCCACTGCACCAAAAACAGAAAATCCTTAATTTAGAATACTAAAAAATTTCATTGATGAGCTATCATGAATCATCGGTACCATTCATGAATGGATGCCCAAAATGTCTAAATATTCCTTACTGAAGCAAAATATACTAGATAATTTCAGAAGCCTACATTGAGTAAATACTATATTAAGTATATTAGGCACATTAAAATTTTATGCATGTGACAGAACCTATATTTTAGCAAGAAATAAATCCAAAGCAGCCATATGAAATTGACGGATCAGATAATTTGGTCTGGATTCCAGACCCTTCAACCATTCATGTTGAAAGGATGGATCACTGATTTCAGTCTATCACCATGCTAGTTCTTAAGCCCTGTCTGATCATAAAAATAAAGGAAGAGTAAGAACTAGAGAAAGGCTCACAGGTTTGTTGTCCACTGCCACAATTATATCTCCCAGCACGATATTACCAGCAAATCCCCTAGTGGTGGGAAGTATCCCCGCTTTGGCTGCAAAACTATTTCCAGGAACCTAAATCACCAAACAGTAAATTCAGGTAAATATAGCTAGCTGTTCCTGAAGCAAAAAGACAGTTGAATTTCAAGACAGGGCAGTACTGCAAAACAGCCCATAGTTTATGCTCTGACATTACGGAGGCATACCTGCAAAACCAGAGCTCCATTTCGAACATTAAGCTGATTTGCAATCAGGTCAGGAGCAATATCAACATTTAAACCAGCTCGCACAACCTAAAATGGATGGAAATGATGTGAGAATTTATCCAATCAAGAGGAATGATGATTACATAAGAATATAATGTTGGAGATTGATTCAAATTTGTTATCCTTAATGCTTGGTCTCAGTCCACGTCTGGCAAACAGACTTTGATCAAGTCTTGCAGCAGATTTTTTAGTTCCTTGATTTTCTATTTTCAGTTATTAAATGATATCCTAGTTAGTCTGCTATTATTAAGTCTTTCTGTTACTTTGTAGGCCTATTTAAAAGGCTCTTTCATACTTTAATAAAATATTGTTCTGCCTACAAAAATTATTATTCTTTGTCCACTGCTCATTTAATTTCTGCATTCTTCCTATTTTCAACATGGTATCAGAGCCTTAGATCCTTGAGGGTTTGTGAGGTTGAGTGAACAAAACCCATGGCTGCTAGCAATTCATCAACACTTTCACCTCCAATTTTCAATGGTGAAAATTACCAAGCTTGGGCTGTCAAGATGAAAGCTCATTTAAGAGGTCTTGGCTTGTGGCATTGGGTTGAAGCTGAAAGGGTATTACCACCTCTGGGAAATAATCCAACGCTCAACCAAATGAGGGCTCATGCAGAAGAAGAAGCAAAAGCTCCAAGAGCTTTATCTATAATTTTTGCTGCTGTCTCAGAAACAACTTTCACAAAGATTATGACTTGTGAAACAACCAAAGAAGCTTGGGATCTGCTGAAGCAATCATACGAAGGTAATGAAAGAACGAGGAAGATGCAAGTGTTAAATCTCAAAAGAGATTTTGAGACACTAAGTATGAAAGAAAAGGAGACTATACAAGGTTATGCTGATAGGCTGATGGCAGTGGTGAACAAAATTCGACTGCTGGGAGAAGAACTATCTGATAGCAGGATTGTTGAGAAGATGTTTATAAGTTTGCCTGAAAGATTTGAGGCAAAACTTTCATCTCTTGAAGATTCAAAAGATATCAATGAAATATCGTTATCAGAATTAATTAATGCTTTGCAGGCTCAGGAAAAAAGAAGGGCTATGAGACAAGAAGAAACTGAAAAGATGGTTGAAGGAGCCTATTTAGCCAAAACTTCAAAGGGAAAAGGAAAAATTCCTCAGTGTAGCAATTGCAAGAAATCTGGCCATGAAGAAGAAGATTGTTGGCATAAGGGAAAGCCTCAATGTTACAAATGCAAAAAATTTGGGCATTTACAAAAGGATTGCAGAATTAAAAAGTAACAAGCAAATATGGTGGAGATAATTAAAGAAGAAACCTTGTTTTGAAGGATGATGGGAAGTACATCATCAAGTAAAGAGAAGTGAAGAGAAGTGCTTCACAAATTTAAAAAAATTATATTGATTATGATGAGAAGTGCATCATATGGTAAAGAGAAGTGCTTTACAAATCTGAGATCTATGGAGAGATGTGCTCCATAAAATTTTTTACAATTTTGAATCAAGGGGGAGTGTTGGAGATTGATTCAAATTTGTTATCCTTAATGCTTGGTCTCAGTCCACGTCTGGCAAACAGACTTTGATCAAGTCTTGCAGCAGATTTTTTAGTTCCTTGATTTTCTATTTTCAGTTATTAAATGATATCCTAGTTAGTCTGCTATTATTAAGTCTTTCTGTTACTTTGTAGGCCTATTTAAAAGGCTCTTTCATGCTTTAATAAAATATTGTTCTGCCTACAAAAATTATTATTCTTTGTCCACTGCTCATTTAATTTCTGCATTCTTCCTATTTTCAACATATAAGGCATGTTGCAGCTTGAGGAAATTTTGCAATTTCAAGCAACTTCAAAATGCTTGATAGCAGTTCTTAAAGCCAATATCTCACAGAGAGAAAAAGAGAAGCAATCAAGTTAGAGGAGACTTAAGAATCTGAGTTGCATAATTGCAAAAAAGACATACTTTGCCAAATTGGATCAACTGAGGTACAATCTTTACCACTGTTGAGGATGGAATAGCAAACCCCACACCTGCAGATGTACCTGCCACAATAAAGACAAGATCAGTCATGAATGCATCTTTGAAAGATTTCATTTCAGAATAACCTCAAGTAAATACAGTAGGCATCACAAGTGCATAAACAATCACCAGTTAAGATGAGTACTAGACAGTATGGAACAATCACGGCGGAGTGGAAGTACCTGTCTGAGTGAATATTGCTGTATTAATCCCAACTAAATTCCCCTTTGAATCCAGTAGAGGGCCTCCACTGCATGATAACATGAAAAAATATGTGCATATACAAGTTACATCACATATTTTTGTTATTGATGAGATGACAAGTACGACATAATAGAGAAGATAAAAATCAGAATCAAGTATTTTCTGTCAGGAAAAGAAAAGCAAAACACTTGCTTACTATTTTCAGCATCAGGATGAATGGTCCTAAAATATACCTGTTTCCAGGATTGATGGCTGCATCTGTCTGAACTCCACCGCCAATGGTGACTCCAGTTTGGCTAAATATGTCTCGATTCAGTCCACTAACAACTCCAACAGTGAGTGTGTGGTCGAAACCAAATGGATTTCCAATCGCTAGGCATTGTTGTCCAACTTTTAAAGAAGATGATTGCCCCACCTTGATGGGTCTCAGCAGTTCCAGAGGGGCTTCCACCTGTTGAGTTAACAATGATGTAAAGCAGGACAAACTGAACATATTTATATACTAGAATATCAACTGTCATAATATTGAGTATCAATAGAACACATCCATCAGGTAATTTTGAAGATCACCTCAAAATTTACAAGATAGCCAATTTCATAGATTGATGATTTAATTCAGCAAATCAAATAGCAGATGCATGGTTCTCTTGATGTGGTAGGCATGAATAATCTGCAGTTCTCATGATGCGGTATATTATCAGATCGATGCTTCAAAATGCATTCAGCTTAAATCCAGCAATGCAAGTTACAAAAAAGGAACTGTATATGTTATCAATAACACGGAGATGAAATAGACAACATGAAGACACAAAAAAATATGTTTCATCCAAATATCAAGAAAAAGGATCAACAGAGCCAATCAGACTGAATTTCTTCATTGGGTTGATGGTGAGAAATATATATATATATATATATATATATATAAAGGTAGCTGCAACTAAAACAAACAATAAAAATTGAGGGATGAGCAATATCCAACCTTGTTACACCAACTATAGATTTGGGCAACAACCAACCACCAGAGAGAGAGAGAGAGAGTCCAGATAGAAGAATTTCATGACTAAAAAATTTTCCAAGAGAAATTTACCTTCAAAACAGCAAGATCCTTAGCACGGTCTGCACCAATCAGCTTACCTTCAAAATTCTTTTGGACCCTTTTCAAAAACTATATACAATAAGAAACTGGGGTATCATGACTATTTTTTTTAATTTTTTTTCAATTTTGCAGTCAAATCTATCAAATAGGCCAAGGGTATCATCAAAATCTTACCCTTCTGATGCAAGAATATTAACTCGTGCAACAACTTGGCCACGGCTAGGATTTCTTGAAAGAGAGTTACCAATTACTGCACATAAAAGAAATAGATTTGTCAGAGCTTTACTAGTCCATTATGTAATTCGAAAATGAGGGTGTAAGACAATCATAACCCAAACATTGAACATCAACTTAATGGTTGTCAACTCAACTCTGAAAACATCGGGAACCACTCACATGTATTAGAGATATTGAATTTATTAAACACGAAAAGAATTGGGCATATGCATGTACAAGATTTAATGAGATCAAACTTGTGTGGAAAATACAGATAGGGGAGAAGGTCCAGAAAGCAGAACTTTTCCCAATAAGTACAAGCCAGGCAGCATTGTCATAATTAATTAGCATCTCTCATTTGTAAAGAGAGAAGGATTGAAAAGAAACATGTGCTTATTGAAAACATTATTCTCATAGATGGACAATTGAGAACCCATTCATCTGTGGACCTATATCTGATTGAGTTATCTGATAACTAACTTACCATGATAATTTGTCACGATGTGACCTTGTCCATCCCAGACTACTCCAGAACCATTACCTTCAGGGACCTGCCATCATGCATACAATGAATATTTTATTGCATCTGTGCTAAATCTTATAACCATGAAAACACCGAAAAGAAGGTAATACAATTCAAGATGCTACTAATTACATACCTAATGATGTTAACCATGTGAATAGAAGCATGTTTAATATGTCCGCCAACACAATAAAATAATCAAACATAAACTGCAATGCCCACTATAAATATTACCTCAACCACACCCGTAACATTAAGCTGAGGGCGCAATGTCACATCAAAGATGTTGACCACAGAATAAGTATTTTTCTCAAACAGCTGCACAATCCTCTCCTGACAAGTAAACACAATCAACTGACCAGCATTCAGAGAGAAAAATAGAAAAAGAACTAGCTAGTACAATCAAAAGAGAACCTCAGAAGGAAAGAGTGCCCCAGAAGGATAAACGGAAGGTGTTACTTCGTCAATGGTCACAGATGGATCCGCTAGAGCATGAGCTGAATATCCAAAAATTCAATATGTTACCAGAAGCAAACAGCATTCATGTACAAAAGTAACAGGCCCTAAAAGATGAATTCACCTAATTATAGAAAGAGGTGCCTGGCACAAGTTTCTCAAGTGTATATATTTGTTCTCGACCAATTTATGTTCAGAAATTTGATTGTTTAGAGGTAAATGTGCTTAAAAGACATGGTCTGGGAATGAAATTTATTATGCAATCTACTAGATAAAATTTCATTTCTGAAAAATAATTAGTGAAAAGGAAAAAAGCTGAGCTGTGCGAACCTGATAAGTACCTTGTAGGATGATAACATAAGCACGCAAACAAGCTTGCAAACAACACTCGACGAGTTGTGAAAGGAAAGTTCTTCGGTATTAGTCGAACCAAATCATTGCTATTATCCCTGACAGACGTAAAAACATAAGATGAATCAATGACAAAATGTTTGAAGCGGTCGAATTGGATGTGGTTCAAAGCAAAAATGCGATAGTGGAAGACAACAAAGGTGATGTGAAGTACCTCGCGGTGGGATTATGAGAAACATCGTCGGCGGCGGCGAAGGAATCGGAAGGAGAATGAGCTTCGGAGTGAGAGCAGACGGATGAAACTCCGTCGAAGCAGAGCTCGCGCCGGCTGAGGCGGCGGCGGCGGCGTCTAGGTTCGGGAAGAGCAACTGGAATTCGTTGATGAGGTTGCAGAAGATGCGTACAAGACTCGCAAGCTATTATTACTCGCATTGCGGCAGATAGGGTTTTGCTTGTGCTCTCTCCAGCTCTTCCTCTGCAGCTTCTCAGATCTCAGTTGCTCCCTCTCTGTCAGGTCCAATTCTAAAATCCTGCTTTCGTTCCCCTTTTATCTTCTTCCAAAAGAAATTTGTAATAAATGTAAAAAATAAAATTAAATATCTTTTGCAACGATTAAAGCCGAGAGTGAAGAGTCTCTGTATCGGCTTGTTTTCTTTTTACCATTAAGTAATAATAACTGTATATTTGATATTTTTTCATTTTTGATAATTAAATATTGGCAATTTTTAATAATGTATACTTTATATTTCACAACACAAAAAAAATATGTGGACAAATTCCCAATAATATTTGATGGTGGTGGTTGATACAGTAAAATATAACTTTATGAACTTCCCGATGGTGTGGGCGCAATTGGAGTGACTGTGGTCCATGGCTATGGCCCATTGTTTTATATGCGAGTCTGTTTGTTCTTAGGCTGTGCCAAGCACAGTTTGGGCCAGGCCCGCCTTGCTGCCCCCACAGCAACTTTAAGGAAAAAATAGTTATTTTTTTAAAATTAAAATAAAAGAAGTACGTGCTCAATTTGAATGCCATCGTTCCTTCATCTCCCAACGGCCAGCTACCTTGTATATATTTTGTCATGGCTCTCGCATTGACATGGCCAGACCCCATGAATCGGTTTGCGGCGAGCTCTGTGCTGGCATCGCCACGCAGCATCCACCCAACAAAATGACGCCCCCCATCTTACCCATAACATCGACCTTTTTTCCAACCCGCCAAATCCCTTATCGTTAATTCTGCTGCGCTCGCTGCACTCACGTAATATCTCATAATTTAATTAGTAAATGTTGATGTTGCCACCCTATAAATACCCCCTCCTAGCTCCCCATCCCTTCCATATCACCACCACCCTGCAATTAAACAACGCAAGCTATAGCTAGAATCATATCAAGCCTTCCGATCAGAAAAAGCCCAAAACTAAGCATGAAGAGAGCGGTGGCGATTGCCTTGGTGGCGGTGCTGGCCACGGTTCAGATGGTGGCGAGGCCGGCGAACGCGGCTATCGACTGCGGCCAAGTGCAGTCGGGCCTGTCCCCCTGTATTCCCTACCTAACCGGAGGCGGGAATCCTGCGGGGTCGTGCTGCCAGGGGGTGCGACACTTGGCGTCCATGGTCACCAGCAAAGAGGACCGCCGGGCCGCCTGCCAGTGCGCCAAGGACGCCGCCAACAGCTTCCAGAACATCAAGGACGACGCGGCAGCCCAGCTCCCAGGAAAGTGCGGCGTCCAACTCAACGTCCCCATCTCCCGCACCATCGACTGTAGCGGGTCAGTCTCTCTCTACTCTAACCATTCTAGCTAGCTACTGCTATGCATATCCATACACTTCATGTTTATCTGTGACTAATTCTATTTGCTTCTTTTTGAACGTTCTTGCAGCTTAAACTAATAGCAATGGCCTCCTCGAAGCATCTGTGTAGTGTAGTTCGTACTTCGTAGTGCACTTGAGTATAGTCTTTGAGCAATAATGGGGCTCCTGAGTTTAGTTGGAGCTCCAACTCACGTGTACTAATGCCGCTGTCAACGGTTATCGTTTACACGTGGCGCATTCACGTGTCTTTCCTTTTATGTTGAATAATATAATAATGATAATAATAATAATAGGAGGCGTTCTTTCTCCCTCTATCAAATTTCAGCTTTTTAATAATTTATTGCAATAAAAATAATGGTTTTTTTATTTGGTGTTACAAGAGCACAATATGTGGTGTTGTGAATATATTTCATTTTCAAATAAATGTATTTATTACAGGATTGAGCTGGTGACTGGCAAAAAATCAAATTACCCTTGCATTGGGGTTCATAAATCATAATCACAGTGGTGGTACGTGAAGAGGTGATCAGCACAAGTATGGATCTAATTGAACCATAAGTTTCACAGTGAGAACCAAGTAGACAACAACAAATGGATCAATACATCCTCTCTCTAATACAAATACTAGTACAGCAAGCATTACATGGTTAGGGCAGAAAATTGCTCCCCCTCCCTCCCAAAAAAGAAGCTAGGTGGTGCATAAATTATGTCTCACCTAAGCAAAAAATAAGGATCAAAACCATGCCAGGTTGATCCCTCTCCTCCAAATCTGCCAATCAGATGGCCTGGAGATGCACCCAACATTTTCTCATGCGACTTAACTACTAACAGATACAGGTTCATGATTAAAGGGTTCCTAAGAAATGGACTGATAGCTTCTCCCAGTTCAACAACATCGGCGAGTAGAGACTTGCCATTTCCGGATTCCCCTAGGAAGACGCAATTTGAGAGGGCATAAAAACCAAGCAAATTTGCATATAATGGCAAAAATGCATCTTTGTGGTTACCAACACTGCCAATCCAATCAACCTCTCCTTGGCTGCCAATATGGTTATTTGCAAATGACATCAATTGATTGCGAAATCTCGTTCTCCATGTGTGTAAGAAGTTCCTGATCCCCTGCTTGTCGGAGAAGTCAACTGCCCAGGATCCTGAAACAGGAAGCTTCTCCAAATGGGAACAACAGATCTGACAGATCAACAGCTTTTCTTCGTGATGATTATCAATCTCCTTGTCAAAGACCCGTCTGACAAGATCGCCCGTGGATATTACACTGTTTGCTGTATTCAGAACCCATTGCGCGAGATAATTGAAGTACTCGAGCCAGTTACCAAAGACTGATGATAGATGCTCAAAACTCAATTCAGTCACTTTTTCAACTTGGGAGGGGACGGCTGCAGACTTGGAGATTTCTCCAGATCTCTTTAAAGCGAAGCACTTCTGCACATCTTTAGCAAGCTTCCTTCTAAGCCCCACGTCTTCATCTTCCAAAAGTTTAATACAAGCGAACCATATATCTAGTATTTTATGTCCATACATATTGACGGCTTCTTCTGGCTCAAAACGGGTAGATGGATTTTCTGATGGTATTCGACTATTTAAGACAAGGGGGCCAATAAGTCCGGCTTGTTCCAGCAAGCCAGATGCTAACAAAGATTCTGCAGCTGCCCTCCTCATATTGACAGGCTCAGACGAGGCACTGTGTTGATCGATAAGGTAAACATAGAAAGCAACACAATCATACATTTGAGCCAATCTCCCAACTTGATCGGATTTGCTAGACTCAAATGTTGTCTTCATCTCTAAGTTTGAAATAACCAAGCTTGTAAATATATCTGCAAAACGCTTCATACATATTCCAAGGCAACAGATAATTGTTTCTCGAGTCTTCACATGTCTTGTAAGCTCATATAAAGAAACTAACTTACTCCAAAACTGTAGGACCGAATCACAATCCATTTCCCCAATGTATACAGATTCCCCACATTGGACACTGCCTGGTTTTTGAAATTGCAGCAAGTTCCAAGTAAAAAGAATTCTTAGGATGTAATATGTACATTTCTTGTTCTTCTCTGTCACTAAAAGCTTCATCAGTGTTGTCTGTAGGTTAGTTTTGAACCACTGTGCAATGCTTATCTCGGCCATAGATTTGTCACTAGGCCCCATACCAGACTCCGTAGCTTTCAGAAACACAAGAAGCCACTTCAATGTTGAAATTCGAACTTCATATGATGCATCTGACATGGAAAGTATCAGCCTCTGCTGAAACCTGGAAGGGGCATCCTCCCTTTCAGGTATCATAACAAAATGCAATGCAGGTGAAAAGCATTGTTGTTGCATTGGGGAATTTTCTTCAGCATCATCTTTAGATGCTTGAAATACACAATTGAAGTAGGAAACTATTCCCTGGTTGCGAAATTCTACTATGGTTGGATCATAATAAGGTACACCCTGGGTAGCTTCTAAATCCAAGCATTCTGAAGATAATTCCCAAAGGAGGTTCCAAATGGGACCAATATTTTTGCTCATCTGGAACATTCTTGCGATACTAAGCATGTTATCTAGCACCCTTAAGAAGGAGCTGTTGATGGTGGGGCAAGGGCACAATCTGGGTCTTCCAATCCAAGAACGCATCACTAGAACTTGGATCAAGTCTCCAATAATTTGATCGATCTTAGAAAAATCAGCCAGATTCATACAATTAATTTCCAACAGAGAGATCATCTGCAGTAGCGTTCCATGAATTGAATTCAAAGAGACAGTCGGTTTTTCATCATTCATGCTGACTGGGCGATATGAGTCTGATGCCAGTACCATTTGGCTCTCAGTACAAGGCAACCCAGAGGCAATATCAAGCAGGACAATTGGCAGTTTCTCATTAGATACCAACCCTGTTAAAGCTCTCGATGCAAGAACACGAATTCGATAATTGCTTTGAATGGAACATCCCCTTATAAATGGCATGAACAGGAAAGGGTCCAGGTTGTCTCCAGTTTCACTTGCAATTGCTGAAGGCTTGAGCCGAGACAAAAGAATTAGCATGGGGCACAAGCTTGGATGAACAACCTTTGCCAGGTTAGATTCTGGATGCTGAGGAGAATTATCGTTAAGCAACTCAGTTGCAACTCTCAGTTCATTGAATAAGAATGGGTGCAGTGACGGGTACCTTCAGAAAAAGAAAAGAAGAATAAGGGGGAAAACAAGAAGCATCATGACTCAATGCAATAACCAAGAATGCATGATTTGCACAGAAATTTTCAAGAGGGGAAAAAATAAGTTTGCAGAGTGAACCGCCACCAAGAAGTCACTGACTGAGCGACAGTAGGACCATGCTCCCATACAAATCAGGGTTTCAAAAGGAACCCCTTGACTAACCAGGATTACACAATTCCCAGCAGGGTTTGTATGTGAAATATTGCAAATATTACCAAATTCCAATATATAAGCGCTGTCAAATTTTAGGGAAAATACTGAATGCAGATATCTGTACCATGTTATGCTAACAATCGGAACAGAGGAAAGAGAAAATTACCCTGGTTTCTGTATTTCAATTTCCAAACATCCAAGCATAAAACTAACACTAAATTACACATTAGATTTGCCAAATCTGATATATCATATATGATTCTTTTTTTCTTTTTCCTTTTTTCAAAAATTGCATCTGGTCACTGTTATTTGTCCTATGCTATGCAGTTTAGCCATTGAAAAAGAGACGTGAAAATTCATCACTTCTAAATTAGTTTCTTCAAGAAGGAATCTGCTGTCTCTTGGTAGTACTAATGCCTATGTTCTATATTGTCACATAAGTATATCGAAGAACTCTGTACACTACATTCTACATTAACAGGACATTGTGAGTTTGACAGGTAGACCAAGATCAAGGTTTAACTTGTCAAACCACCCATCTAAATAAGCAAATATATTCAACTGAATGGACTCCTCATGAGCTCCAAGCTTCAATCGATCTTAACTAGATCAATGATTTCCAAAACCAAGTAATTGAGGCAAAAGTTTGTTGACCTGAGTATTTCAAAACAAATAGTGATCTACAGTTAAGGACTAAATATTCCTCAGCAAGAAAATACCATTTCCTTAATATTTCCACTTGATATTTTCTTTTCCATTTTTGCTCTACAATTAACTAATTGGAAGTAGGAAGCAGGAACCCCATGCAAAGGACAGCATTTTTCAGATTAATTCAATTCATTAATGAACTTTATAGATAGTAACTTCAAATATAAAAGGGAAACATCACATCCATTTCAGATTATATGACATCCTAGTAGATTAAAAGGAACCTAAGGCTAAGAAAGAAAACACAAAACGTGAAACACATTAGACTTCTAAACTTCATGAAATTCTGAAAGTATCTGGGAAGTTAAGAATACCAAAAAATATACCTGTGAAAAAATTCAAGTCCAGTTAATGCTCGCCGTGAGGAATCACGTTTCTGTATGTTAAGAAATCCAATCATGCGACGAACTAAGGCAGTATATGCAAGGCAAGCACTATTCCTGACCTCCCAATAGGTAGATGAAAAAGAACGGATAGAGATAATCAAAGCCTCAGCAGCAAAACCAGATGTATCTGTTGCAAGATTTGTATCATTGAAAGTGGCTCTGAGGACATTAAATGCATGCACAGTGGGAACAACACCCTCATCACGAATCTTTGAGGTCCTCTCACTGGCATCCATCTTGGATGACAGCTGCAAAACATTTGGTTGGTTTGACTTTATAGACAAACTGTTGGAAGAATCAGTATCAAAATAATTCCAATCCAACAAAGACTTGTTAGCCACCTCTATTAGCCATCTCAGTGCCCTTGGAAGGAGCCTCTTTGGTGTACCTTCTGGCTCTGATAGAAATAAAGCAATGAATGCAGCAGGAATACCTGCACTTCTCCTCAATAAATCATCCACTGTTTGTCCCTTTGCCACAGTTCTTTCCATAAGTTGCTCCATCCAGGATTCTGTCAACTTACAAAGCCTGCAAGAAGGATGACAACCACATAAATGGATTTACCATATGCTTAAACTTGTGCATAAATCTCATGAGCTGACTGGATGGACAAAAGTTGGGCCAACAGAAGAACTTTTCTATGAGTTGCTACACAAACCCAAATTGATCAATTAGGAACCAATAGATCTATGATAGAAATGATTGGCGAGCTAGAATTCATATAAGCCTCGTTGGATGACGGCTTGTTATGTTGTTGTTTTTATCAGGAACCTATAGCTCTACCAGTGAAAGATAAGGTAAAAAGCAATTGTCTGTATCCAGGACTAAAACTGCAGATTTACCCTACTATGCCCTAAGACATGAGAAGTTTGAAGAGGCTAGAAACACAACAGGAACAGGTTGTGTCATGTATCTGAAACATTATAAAGAAACTACGAGCACTTCAAAAGAAAACAGAAGGTAAACAAAGCTATCCAATATGTTGAATAGAATAAGAAGAAACACTGGTGGAAGTAAACCATATCCTTGGAGAACAAAGATGCAACCAATATATATTCTAGTAAGCTGACATATCCAATATGATTTGTGACTCAAAGTTGTGCCATAAATACATTTGACAGATAAACTTTGCTAACAAGATCAATCATCAAACTTTAAAAGCACTTAACACCCCCCCCCCCCGAGGGGGCTTTTTTGTCAACTAGTTTCTATTTCTGGAAATATGCTAATGTAACAGATATTAAAGAATGTATCTCTAACTCTGACTGGTGTTGCGACACCAGCAATCCCAGGAACAGTGGTTTTCTTTAGAAGATTCCATAAATAATAAGATGAGATTTAGAAGAAATTATTTCAATTGTGAAGAAATAAAAACATTACCCAGAAACTTCATCAGTAACAAAGTTTCACTTTTCTTTTGATAAAAGACTAAGAACTCCCCAATCTGCAAACTAATAGCTTCTGAAACACAGTAAGAGGTGACCAAGTAAATGTCTCATAAATTCCAGGATGTAATCTCATTAAAAAATATCGGGAGATCAAAAGGCCCAACAAAAGATCAATTTCTAATCAAATCCCTATCCGAAAAGAAATGGTCACATTTCCTTTCCTTTTATGACCTTGTATTTTTATTATCATGAACTTTGAAACATTTACAAATAATACTTATTCCTACATTGATAACAAAGATGAAATGGCGTGTACCTTGGATCATTTGAACAGAGTAAACGGTTGCAGAGAGCTGTAAATCCAGCCCTGGTCTTATCAATTGCACCATTGTGCTTCATTTTGAGAAGGACTTCCAAGAAGTGATTCCCAATTGTCTCAAGTTGTTTCAAGTCAAGCACTATATCAGATTCCATAATTAGAGTAACACTGGCATCAGGAAATGGATCCCCGGGTTTTAATGAATCTGAAGTAGGCAAGGGAATTTTTCTTATGATGGTTCCCAAAAGAAGACTCACCTGAAAAGCACAAAAGACGGTAAAAATAAGTAATATTCTTCACCAATAACTTCTTGCATGTGGTATTTACAACAACATCTAGTGCACAAGGCTTGGAAACTATCATATTCAGCACACCTAAGCCTTTTTCCAAATAATATTAGATTAAGCTACAAACTTGACTTGCTCCCACAAGTGAAATTCTTTTGTGGACATTTTTACATTTTCTAATAGAAAATTACAAGTGCAGAAAAATAAGAGCAAAGAGCAGGATGATGATGCCATGTTCCATATTAGCTGTATTTAATGAACAAATGACCATCCAGCACAGAGAAGCAGTTAAGTACCTCTTTCATTGCTAGCCAGCAACCAACCATGACAATCTGTTCAGATTGTCTAACTTCCTGTCTAACATCCCGTACGAGTTTTGAGTTCATGTCATGTTCAAGTGCAGATACAGAAACATCCAAGTCAACAGGTACCTCTGACAAAAAGACATCGTTATCAACCATATCATCCATGTCCTCACATAAATACCAAGCATCAGCAGCAACCACCCAAAGGGCCAGTGAAGTTGTCCGCATGATTAACTGGAGGAGCTTCTCTAATGCAAGCCTCATCTCACAAGGATTAGACAAGACTACGTGGGAATTCCAGTCCAATTCCTCAAATGTATAACGAAGAGTAAGCAGTACACCATGAACAAAACTTTTCTTGCATGATTCAGAAAGATCCTTTTCACCCTCCTCTACAGAGACATGCAACCAATCAATGAGAGATCTCACATATTCCATCACAGGAGAGCTGGAGGAAGAATTTTGAACATCTCCATTTAACATTTCAGAATGTGAATAAAAAGAAACAAAATTACTCGAAGGTCTGACTATCCACCCAAGTTCTAATACATACTTCCTAAAAATGAGTCTTAAAGTCAGAGCTCCTGCATCACTTTCTCTAACACGAGGACTGCAAACTAATTCCTTAGCCCATTTAATTATTTTTTGGACCATGTCTGGACTATAAATGCCAGGAAGCGGAGTTGGAAAATGTAGCAGAATATGGAATGAATTTTCTCTCAGACGATCCCAACTATCAATAACTGAACCAACTAACAGCAAAGTTGAATCAGGTAAAGTAAACCCTTGATCATAAGGACATAGACTGGGATCAGACGTATTGGAATCACTCTTTCCTTGTGAAGGAGGTATTATAGACCAAACATTAATCATTATTAATATAAGTTCCATGGCCATTATTTTTCTCTCATATGGAGCAGAAGGATAGCACGAGAAAAACAAAAAGGAACTCATCCACTTCATGAAGTTGAAGAGACTCTCTGCTTTGTTAACTGTAGTTTCTTCAGTTCCCTTGTATGGAGAAACTCCATCAAGAGGTTGCCAAACTCCCTGCTTAATTTGCCTCTCCAAGGCTGTCCGAACCCGAGAAAAGAACTTTCTGAACATGCTACTCCATTTCATTTGAAAAGCTGTTGAACAACATCTCATATTCAATGGCACTGCTTCTTTCATCAGGCTCAGTTCTAAATGAGATGGTAGACTTGATGTCTTTGGGTTTAAAAACAAAGACTCTGCTGCATCTATGCGAAGTGACTCGTCAATATGGGTGAGTGCCAGTACCAGCCACTCAGTCAAAATTTTAACCTTTATCCCTTTTATGCAGAAAACAGCAAAATGATCAATCTTATTCACTCTCGGATCTTTGGCTTTCTGTGATTCTGAAAAACTCTCACACCAGTCAATGTCACCTTCAATCAAAGCAAGCAAGCGGGACACCTTGAGCAATGAGACCAAAATGGCCACTTGCTGCTCCACTCTGAGAGGCATACATGTATAACTGAGTTCAGGATAAACCAATTCAACTGTGTCACCTTGCCCAACTGAAACGAAGGCAAGCATGGGAAAGATGGCATCCACATCTAACTCAAGCAATACTGGCAATGCATAAGTGTTCAAATTTGAGCGGAGTTTTGAGATGCCGGAAGCAAGACCAGATAAAACAGAAGGTAAGCAATGACCTCGGTATTTTGCATAACCAGTTTCAATACCATCACTGCTCCAATACTCATCACGCAAACACTCTAGGAAACACTTCAAGAATGTTGTTGCAGCACAGCAAACATCATCGTCATTGTAAGCCTTGATTGTTTCAAACAACAAGTTTGAGTTCATATCTAAAATAGTCTTTGCTCCCAACCTCTTAGTCAAAGAAGCTAAAGGAACATATCTTCCCTTGCAACGTGGTCCCAGGCGGAGAAGATCTGAGGCAATTCTCTCTAAGGACAATTTTATTCTCTCACTACCCTTGGACCAGTGGAGGGTAGACTGGATGTCTAAAAATAGATCAAAAATAAGATGAACTTGTTTGACAGTTTGACTGAGAGGATCTTCCAAGTTATTCCATATAATACTCAATATTCGGGTCCCCATATCCTCTGATATTGGATCATAATCTTTAGATGTTTCACAAAGATTAGCTTGTATTGAAGTTTTTATCTGTTGCAAACAGATCTGCAGTACAGTTAACGCATGAAAGTTAACATGGCTATCAGTTGGATTCTCACAGTTCCTGCACAGCTCAGGCAAAATTCCATCATAGAGAATTGTCTGAACTGTGTTGCTCTTACCTCCATTAGCATGAAAACCATTAACATCATAAGTTGATACAAGAAAACGAATATTAAGTACTGTTCTAGGGACTGCCGTAAGAATTCCTCTTATCAGGCATAGTCTACTCAAAACAGAAAAATTCCGGATTTGGGAATACAAATCCCCCTTCAATGGAACCTTGGAAATTGCATCCTTTACTTCATTGCAAGAACAAACAACAAGACTACAATTTTTCTGAAAAAATATACCTTCCATGATAGCACAACCAAGCTCCTCGGGACCAAGACACGCCTGGAGAGCTGCACAAAAGCTAACTCCAGCAGCCACAAAGCAATCCCTTGAAAATGCCTGTGACTTCAGGATGCTTAAAATGGCTGCAAATATCATCCTCAAAACATTTGAATCATCGGGAAGCAAATCACTCCCACTAAAATTTGAACCACTGAACTTGGAGGGAAAACGCTGAAGCAAGTAATACATACAAGACAAAGCCTCTTGGCATTGTTCCATAACAATGGGGGACGGTCGAGACCAATCATTAGTCTCCGAAACAATATAATCCAAACCAGAAACCGCATCCAGAGCCACCAAAACAGCGCATGACTCAATGATCTCCACCAAATACCCTAATTTTGGCGAATTCATCAACGACAGAGCCACACGCGACACACAGAACCTCTTCCCTTTTCCATTCACGCCACCGTACTCGTCGCAAAGCAACCGAAAGCAATTAGCAATCAACGAATGAAAATTCCGACTCTTGGCCAGGACAGAGACCAAAGTCCTGTGCAATGGCAAGGAGTTTTCGAGGAAGAGGATTTCCAAGTAAAACTTAGCCGCCTCAGAGACCAAATCCTCTGTGCCGTTTACTAGTACGTCACAGAAAGCCGAAGCAACTCTCTTTGCGTGATTGACTTGGGCGTAGGTTGAATTGAGAGCGACGAGTTCTTTCAATTCGGAGTAGTATTTCGAAGACGGAACGTGATCTATATGCAATTCAGTCAGCGCGTCAGTGTAAGACTGCGGGAATACGACGGCGCTGTAAGTGTAGCGGTGGCGATGTTGCAGCGCACGCCATTTGGCGGACATGTTCGAGCTTCGAGATTAGAGCGAGAGATTAAGTACAGACGGCGTCGCCCGACGACGATATATCAGAACGCCGAGAATCTCCACGTCGTCGGTTTTTTTCTCCAGAAGCGAGAGAGAAAGAGAGAGAGAGAGAGGCGGCCGGTCTCTGCAAAATTGCGGGCAATGGGGTTAGGGTAGTCGTTGAAGATTATTGCGTGTAAAATTGCATAAATGCACTAATGGAGGGAGATTTAACGATAATTACGATATAAATAAAATATAAGCTTAATCTTGTTTCATGTTGTTGGGTTGGGCCAACTGGACCCAAAAGTGAGCGCGGTGTGAACTTGTTATCGGGCCGCCGATAGATAGCTTTAAAAAAAATTAAAAAAAAAGGAAAAAAAGAATGAATTTGATTAGGGTTTAGGGTTTGCCTATATAACAAAACATACACCTCTCTTTCATTTTCTCGCTTCAGTCTTTCCCGGTCGCTAAGGACAAGCCGCCGGCGTAGCCATGGTTCACGTCAGTTTCTACCGAAACTGTGAGCATCCTTTTAACTTGTAACGCATTCTTGGATTTCTATGCTTTCCCCCCCCTCAATTTTCTGTACTTTGTTTGGCTAACATTGTTCATGCCTCGATCTGGTAGTGCTCGTGTGATCGAGGTTTGTAGTTCTGGGCTCATAACATTATACGTTCTGTGTTCTGTTTCCATTCGTTTCAAAATTGGTGTGCACTTCAAGCTGCGGCATTCGGTTTCTTAAGATTTTCCAATTTCCTATTCGGTTGGTGTCAGAAACCTGGAACCTAACAGAATATGAGACGAGTGAAAACTTTGGTCTCTTTTTGATTCTATGGAATGAAGTAATTAGCCTAAACTAGTGTAGCTACGTGACACGGTTGACTGACCAGAACTGGTTTTCAGAGAAGTCTTCATTTTCTGGGCGAGCTATTTTGTCATACTCGTGTTCTCATTTATTTATTATTTCTGGCTGCGGAGTGGATTATGTGGTGGTTTGATGTTGTCTATAATCTCTGAATTCTTTTTGCTGTAGCCTGTACAATTTGATGTTGTTACGCACTTCAGCATTCATGTTGAAGTTATATTTTCCCTCCTTTACACGATGCATAATATTGGGTTGTTACAGATGGGAAGACTTTTAAGAAGCCTCGTCGTCCATATGAGAAAGAGCGTTTGGACGCAGAACTGAAGCTTGTGGGAGAGTACGGACTCCGTTGTAAGAGGGAGTTGTGGAGGGTCCAGTATGCCCTTAGCCGTATTCGTAATGCTGCAAGAATGCTTCTCACTCTTGATGAAAAGAATCCACGCCGCATCTTTGAGGGTGAGGCACTTCTCCGCAGAATGAACAGGCACGGGCTGCTGGATGAGAGCCAGAACAAGCTTGATTATGTCTTGGCGTTGACAGTTGAAAACTTTCTTGAACGACGTCTTCAAACGCTTGTTTTCAAGACGGGTATGGCTAAGTCTATTCACCATGCTCGTGTGCTTATTAGGCAGAGGCATATCAGGTACATACACGTGATCTTATTTTCCTGCATTTTCACTTCCAGCAACTTTTATAAATTCTACCTCCTTCTTCTCAAGGACTTCTCTTATAAAATGATATCTAATGTCAATGTGTTTTGTTCTTTCATGATGACTCTGATTTTTGGCCAAATGGATGGCACTTTTGACTATCACACTTTAAAATAATCCTCACATCATATCCTAGGAGTTCACTAATCAAACCTTTCAGCCACAAAGACTCTTTAACAGCTATGTACTCTGATTCTGTTGTTGATAGAGCTACAACTAATTGAAGGTTAGATTTCTAGCTAATTGTAGACTTCCACAATTGAAATACATAACCAGTTGTAGATCTTCTCCTATCTAAATCTAAAGCATAATCTGCATCAGAATATCCTATAATAATTGGTCTTTTAAAGTCATCAGCTCCACCATAAATCAAAACCTTGTCAATTGACCCCTTCAGATATCTAAATACCCATTTAACTGTTGTCCAATGTTCTTTTCCTAGATTTGCCATAAATCTACTTATCACACTCATGGCATGAGCTAAACCAGGCCTAGAACACACCATTGCATACATAATGCTGCCAACAGTGTTAGAGTAGGGAATTCTCTTCATCTCTGATAGGTTCTTTTCATCAGTTGGGGATTGGACATGAGAAAGTTTAAAATGTTGTGCAAATGGTATATTTACTACTTTTGCATCTAACATATGAAATTTTCTCATAATTTTTTGTAAATAGGCTTTCTGGGATAGCTGAAGAGTTTTATTCTTCCTATCTTTATATATTTCCATTCCTAAAATCTTCTTGGCTTCGCCAAGTTCTTTCATCTCAAAAACTGACTTGAGTTTAAGTTTTAAACTTTGAATTTCAGTTGTTGATTGACTTGCTATAAGCATGTCATCTACATACAGCAAGAGATAAATTGCTATTTTAGTGGAAATATGTTTAAGATAGACACAACAATCAAAAGAACTTCTTATAAACCCTTGACTTATCATAAAAGAATTGAATTTCTTGTACCATTGCCTAGGGGACTGCTTTAGTCCATATAAGGACTTCTTCAACAAGCAAACCTTGTCTTCTTTACCCCTAACTTCAAAACCTCTAGGCTGATCTATTAGAATTTTTTCCTCTAATTCGCCACGAAGGAATGTTGTGGTAACATCCATTTGCTCTAGGTAAAGGTCTAGATGGGCTGTCATAGCTAGCAGAATTCTTATAGAAGTGTGCCTTACAACTGGTGAAAACACTTTATTAAAATCAATTCCTGCTACTTGGGTAAAACCCCTAGCTACTAACCTAGCTTTATACCTAGTTTTAAGGCTATCTCTAGTTCCTTCTTTTACCTTAAACAACCACCTACAACCTACAATCCTTTTTTTCAAGGGTCTATCCACTAACACCCATGTTTCATTCTTTCTTAAGGATTTCATCTCAACTTCCATGGCTTCCTGCCATTTCTGAGCTTCCTTAGAACTTACAGCTTCTTCATAGGTTTGTGGTTCTTATTCTGCTATTTCTTCTGCACTTAAGAGTGCATATGCTTCCAGATCCGAGAACCCCATATCTCACTGGAGGCCTACTTATTCTTCTCTGTCTATCCCTGCCTACATTATACCTATCTCCAATAGGATCTCCAACTGTACTGGATGAACCAGCATTGTCCATGTGCTGATCTTCATTATAACTGGATGAATCCCTAACTTCTATAGATCTATCAAGACTATCTTGGCTAAAGGATTCTTCACCAGCACTTGACTGGTCCTGGAAAGGTTCTAACTGAGAATTTTGAATAGTAACAACATCATGTTGCTGTTGTTCAAAATTTACAACTTTATCTTTCCCTTCCCTATCCTCATTTTTCTTTTCTAGATCGATAAATGAATTTTCATTAAATGTTACATCTCTACTTATCATGGTTCTAGGCATATCTTTTTCTAAATTCCACAACTTATACCCCTTAACTCCTAAGGGATAACCAACAAACACACTTCTTAGCCCTAGGCTCTAATTTTCCTTGTTTTATATGTGCATAAGCTATACACCCAAATACCCTAAGATGATCTAGGTTTGGCTTATGATTATACCACATTTCATAAGGAGTCTTAAACTCTAAGGCTGATAAAGGTGACCTGTTTATTAAATAGGCTGCTGAAACAACAGCCTCTCCCCAAAATGCTTTTGAAAGCCTAGCATGGAATAGCATACATCTTACCCTCTCAAGGAGGGTCCTATTCATGAGCCCGACCAAGCCATTTTGCTTAGGATTTCCAGGGGCAGTAAGATGTCTTAAGATGCCATTTTCATTACACAATTGAGTGAATTCCTTATTACAAAATTCTAAGCCATTATTAGTTCTAATGACTTTTAATTTTCCACCCTTTTGGTTTTCAATCATGATTTTCTAGGTTTTAAAAGCATCAAAGGTGTTATCGTTTGTTTTTAAAACAGAAATCCAAACCATTCTTGAATAGTCATTTATAATAGAAAGAAAATACCTAGCTCCACCATGAGTTAGAGTTTGACTAGGGCCCCATAAGTCCGAATGGACATATTCTAAAGGACCTTTAGTGATATGCAATGCTTTCTTAGGGGATTTTGTTTTCACATATTTTCCATAGATGCAAGTTTCACATGTATCTAAATCTGTCATTTTTTTGAAACCTAAGGTCCCTTGGTTAGCTAATTCTTTAAGCCCTTGGATACTTATATGAGCCATCCTAAAATGCCATACTTTTGATAGTTCATAGGTCTTTTCTTCCCCTATAGCTGCATCTCCACATACTGTGGAAGCTATTATAACAAATATTCCATTTTTAAGGACTGCCTTCATACATATAAGAGATCCTTTAGCTACCTTGAGAATATCCCCACAGCCACTATAATTGTAGCCATTCTTAGCTAATTCTCCTAGGGAAATCAGATTTCTTTTAAGATCTGGGACATACCTTACAGATGTCAAAGTTTTGATTGATCCATCAAACATCTTAAGCTTAATATCCCCAATCCCCTTTATCCCACACTCTTGGTTATTACTGAGTAAAACCTTCCCCCCACTCGTGTCTTTATAATTCAAGAACCATTCTATGTGAGGTGACATATGGAAGGAGCATCCTGAATCCAAAACCCATACTACTTCATCCGAATGTCTTGAAACCACAAAAGCATCCGAACTGTCATAGTCTAACTCACGAGTTGAGTTAGAAAACTCATATTTACCTTTATCAGAAAACTCCTACTTCCTTTTAGGATAGTTTTTCTTTATATGGTCCTTCCTCATGGCAATGAAAACATCTAAATGTTTTCTTGCCATTTCTGGACTTCGATCTAGACTTTCCTTTAGCCTTAGGGTCTTTCTTTTCAGATCTATACCTAGTTGAAAGGGTTTATTTGATTCTACTTTCTATTGTAAATCTTTAGAATTAAGAGCATCTATAACATCTTCTAAAGATATGGTGTAACGCCCCGCTTTTTTTGAGCGTTAAATAACTTAGGAATTTCGGGAATATTTTTTTTTTTTATAAACCATCTCCCGACAATCCCGTTTTACCTTCTCAACTCACTAAATAAGAATCAATAAGCTAAGACAGGTAATCATCATAAATGCGGAAGCTTAAAATCGAAACCTGATATGGTACATAATCAATTTTACTTTATAACCGTATAAGAATTCGTACCATACATTAACATCATCTCCTCAATATTGAAATACATAAATACATGGAGATTCCATAATGTTCTAACAAGACTAATCATCAATAAAGCATCAGCCAAAACATATCCGAGTCAGCTTACTGAATCCATCAGCTACGCCATCACGTGCCATCTCATCTCAACCTGATCCTTGTCTAAGCTGCAAGTCTAAACTGGAACGTTGAATGTTCCAGGGGCATAACCCATTAGAAGATGAATCTTCTAGTAAGGGTTTAAAAACATGATACATGAATACATGATGCAATAACATAAACAATCATGTGCCCTAGTGTAACTTCCCTAGCCTACCAGCCTGGCACGGAACCCTAGGCAGAATCCCGAACCTCTGCAGGATAATCCTAACGTTGTTCCATCATTGCCCTTGGGAATTACGGCTACACTCTTAGGGCGACATCCCCATCCCATGCAGGAGTATCAATATGCCAATAATATCGTGCTATGTAAGAATAACGTATTTCCATGTAATATGAAATGATCATAACTTCAATAAATATCATGCATAATGAAGCAAAGGTTTCATATATATGTTCTTGGGATAAAACCACTTACCTTTAGACGTAAACTCAAATTTTCTCGAAAAACGCGTATAACCTCGTTTTGCGTGCCAACCTTGAAAATAACATAAACCATCAAGATCCATGGCCAAATCACTTCCTGACCAATTATTTCCAAGTAAAATCAATAATCTAATTTTTTCATACTTTTTCCTTATTTTCTCTATTTTTTCTCTATTTTTCATTGTCATAATTTCTTCCAAAATTCAAAATAAATACCTAATCAGGTAATTTATTTAATTTTTCTTCATGAAAATTCCTAAAATAACATTTCTAATCTCTATGAATTTTCTGAGAATTTTCCAAAATCTCTTCCTATTTTTCTCTAATTAAGTTTCCTTTCGAAAATTCAAAATAATTATTTCATCATAACATTTCTCAAATAAAATTTTATAAAACTGAACCATTCATTTTTCTTGTATTTCTGGATATTTTTCCAGAATTTTCTCTCTTTTATTTCTATTTTTACTCTATTTTTCTTTATTTCAGCATTTAAATAATATTAAAAATTATCTCCGGTCATCTTCTCCGGCGCCGGCACACCGGAAAATTAAACTAACTATACCAGAAGATAACTTACCTTGAGTTGATCATTCTGTCCAAATTTGAGCTTGAAAGAACACTTGGAAGACCTCCCTCCGAGCAAAATTCAGTTCGGTTCCGGCGAGATCCGATTTTTCCGGCGAAGCTCCGATCACCCCTCAAATGAACTCCAAAATTTCTCAAACTTTCCAGAAATGATCCTCAGCTCATGGGCAACAAAAGCCCTATGGTTTGGTGCCTCAATTTGTTCAAAAGTGAGGTCGATTTGAAACTCAAATCTTGCAAAACTCTAAGCCACCATATCCTCTATTTATAGGCGATTTTGGCCCCATAAATGACGGATCTCGCTTCAATCAAGGCCTCTGATGTCTCCTATTGCCCTTAACAAGTCCAAAATCCACCGAAAGAGCTCCATTTTCGCGATCTAAATGGCCAAACTTTTGGCCACTTTTTCTTCAATTTCTAGCAATTCCATTGCTTGTTGTCGGTCAAGCCCTTTACAAAAGATGCTCCTTGAGCAACCCTCGTGCCATTCCTGTGGCCAATTTCGGTGATTTGATGGGTTGGTCGGCCATGGTTGCTTGGAGATTTTCTTAAAATTGCACTTTGGCCCCTCAAACTTTGGTTTTCTCACTTTGGCCCCTTTCACCAAGCTCCTTGACTTTTGATAATTTCTCTCAAGACCCTAAAGTCCTAAAACATCAATTTGACCCCTGAGGATTCTGAAAAAATATCGTTTCGGCCTCTCTTGAGTAATTTCAAAAAACTGCATTTAGGCCCGAATCTCCATTTTGGCCCTAAACCTCTTCGTTTCTTCCTGAAACCACTGAAGGGTTGTTCCTTATGAAAAATTGAAGCCCCCTCAAGTTTCTGTTGACTTCTCGGAAGTCATCTATGACGATTCGGTATTGCAGCCTAATTAGTAGCTGTATTTTAGCTGTACCGAAAACTGTTCCCGATCCAATTTATTTCGATGCTATAAATCATATCTTGGGGTGCTCGTTAATGCTACATCATTTTCCTTTGTCATTTCGGCTCCAGGGTACTCCCGGCAGTCGATTTAGTCAATTTTTCGGACTATTCAGATACCAATTTTCTCTGAAACCCTATTTCTCTAATAAATTACTTATTTTTAATTAACCCAAATTTCTCGGGTATTACATATGGTGTCTCTTCCATGCTTTAAAATGTCTACAAAATGTTCACATGACTTAGGCAATGAATGCAACAGAATTAGGGCCTTATCTTCTTCTTCATATGATATACTTAAGTTTTCCAAATCAAGACATAATTTGTTAAATTCATCAATATGATTTTGAAGCTTTTGCCCTTCTTGCATTTTGAAAGTAAAAAATTTTGCTTTCAGATACAACCTACTCGAAAGAGATTTAGTCATATATAAGCTTTCTAGTTTGGCCCGCAAATTCTCGACAGTTTCTATTTTAGACACTTCTCTTAGGACTTTATCTCCTAAACTTAAGATTAGGGTATTGGAAAGCTCTTTCACAGATTTCTTGCCTACAATTATTGGATTCTAATCTTTGTTCGGCAGTAGCTGTTTCTGGGAAAGGTTTTTGGGGTGCTAAAATTTCTTTTAACCCTAAATTTCCCATCAAGGCTTTCATTTTAATCCTCTAAAGTCCAAAATCATTTGTGCTATCAAATTTTTCAATATCATACCGGGCAGATGGGGCGCAGAAGCCATAGTAGACAATTCGTCTATAGGATTCTAAAGATTCTATAGGTTTCTTGATGTTTCTTGATTAAATGACCTAAAGCTCTGATACCAAATTATTAAAATCGAGAACTATAATCTCTTAAGAATCACTCAAGAACCTTATCGAAACTCACAACATTCAAGACTGAAATGAAAAACAATAGAAACAGAATTAAATGTAAAGAAAACCAAACCAGATTGCAGCACACATGATATACCCTGGCTCATGCCATTTACATGACACTACATCCAACAATCCAAGAAGTAACCAATCCACTAGAAACGTATGAGAAACCAGTACAAGAATATCCCTCTTTCACCTCACCTTGCCTCTCGAATACAATACTCTAACGAAGACAACAAGAACTATAATTGCACAGCTCTTTCTCTCGCCTCTCACTGTATCCGAACACAAGGAATGAAAGATACAATAGTTTTGATGATGAGACTAACCTTCGCCCACTTCTATTTATAGAATAGAGAGGCGGAACTACTAAAGGAAGAATAACTAACTCATAAAAGTCAAATCTACCCTTAATAAAACAATTAGTTACATTTATGTCCTATTAACTAACTGTTGCCAAATCATCTCTTATTTCTTCTTGATTTCTCCCATAATTCCAGCACCCAATTACATTAAGCAAAACAGTAACACCTCCGCCTGTAAATCAAGCACGCAGATCCCCATGTCCAATCAAGTTTTCCCTTAGGACCTTCCCGAGCTAGTCTAAAAGCTAAGCCGAAGCTCCCCCGAGTTGGTACTCTCGCCACCCGGCCTGAGCCGAAGCTTCGTCGGGCTAGTACTCTTGACACCCGGACTGACACGGTACTCCCGCCCGGAATAATAGTATCAATAATAACCGTGCGCACCAGAACCATACAACGCACAAATAAAAATGCAATGGCGTAGTAAGCATAAACGTGATACAAGGCCCCCATAAACCAGGCATTAACCCATGCTTTACCCATATAGTAATACACATTCAATGCAGTGCTCGTACAAGACACACCCTAGACATCCTAAGATGCCTGTGCTCAAGCATTCACAGGATATGACCCCCCATTATTGTAATTTCCAACCCCGACACACATTGTCAGCATCCATTGTAATTAAATAAATAATAATTTCACACACAACGACCTAAGGCCCACAACCGGCACATACACAACCATCTGGAATCTAATCCAATCAGGTGCAACATCATTCCCAAGAAAATGAGGCAATACAAAGCCCTGTGCCGGTTAGCAAGAAATATTGCACCAATAATAAAAATGGTTGACACGCGTAGTTACACAATAATACGTGGAACTGAATAACAGCAATGGAGGGAATAAAATATGAATAACAGCAAGGACTTGTAGAGGAATTAAAGCTCATGAAGAGAGGGTTAAGAATTTGCCTTTAAACAGTCGTTTCGTGCCTTTTCTGTGCTCCCACTACGAAGTAAAACGTTCTATAGAAAGTAACAAGATTGCGGCTTATATTAATCAAATTTGACCGCGTAAAATATATAATCCAATCGTGAAAAATTTATAATTTAAATATACAATACTTCTAGCAATTTTACCCACTTACCTGAGTATTTTATACACTGAATAATCTCAAAAACATCTTAATTTTCCTCATTTTTCCCTCCTTTTTCCTTCCATTCTGGCTGCTGGGCGAATACCATCTTTCCCTCAATTTTCTCCTCTCTTCCCTCTTGGTTCTGGCACCAGAAATGGCCAAATTGGCCTTAAAAACGCAGCAAAACAGCTGCTTGGGATGCAAGGCCCGATGGGCGGCCCAGGGGCCACCACGTGGCATGGCCTGTGGCTGCCATGTTGCCCCCCCCACCGCCTGACCAAAACGGCGTCGTTTTGGCACCTGGTTTATTCAACCAAAAATTCCTCGAGCGCACCTGCTCCCCCTCAGCCTTGGACCCGCGCCTCGCCCACGGCCCTCCTCACATGCGACCGCCCGCGTTGCCATGCCTTCACCCATATAATGCGCCAAATTAATTTTAAGAAGACTCTCAGCCCTCTTTCCGAATTCGCACCAGCACCCCAAAACTTTCGAAATTCTACACTTTCACCCCACTTATTAATTACACTGATATACTGAAACTTCTAAAACTCTCACTTACAGCCTAATTTAATAATTCCATAAATACTTCAAAATAAGATAATTAATTACCTTAATTTCCTATTTCCTCAAAATAATATAAATTAATATTTTCTCTTAAACCTCCAAATATTCCATTATGACCTCAAATATCGAAATTAATAATTGTTATTTGTCTCCAAAATTCTGGAATGTTACACCATGAAGCAAAAACTTGTTAAATAGACTCACAAGCTCCAAAGCTGCTTTCTTTTCCCCACATGATTTTCCCATCACTCTTTCACATCTTTACAATCCATGTTAGACTCACAATATAGGAAACTCTAGTATATCTCCAGTTTCAGATGAAAATTATATAAATCTTGATTCCTATACAATGTATATCTGTACATATTGAATTTGCAATTGATTTATTGTTCTAGAATCTTAGTTCAAACACGTGGACATAACAAGTTATCATTTGTGCTTGCAGAATTGTTTTATTGCACTGTTTGTTCTGTTTTTGGACTTATAAACACACTTGGGGTGGGTGAAAAGTCTAGAATCTGATGGCAATCTAACATGTGATAGAGAAATTCAAAATGTTAAATGTGAGAGCCAGATGGAAAATGCTATAAAAGATAGAAAAGTATGCATATGTTACAAGCTTGGAACACTATAATGAGTGGGAGTTGCTTCAAGACCTAATTTGTCTCACAGGATGGACTGTAGAGATGACGTGAAGTTGATCCAATAAGAATGGTAATAGTTTGGAACCCCATCTCCAAATTAAACACATCTGATATATAGCTGTCAACAATGCAACAAGTGTGAATGGCTCCCATGGGACATGGTCACTTGTAGAAACAAATCTTCATTCATAATAAAATTGGTGACTCACCCCACCCAAGGGTAATGCACATCTCATCACCTCAAAATCCTCCTGTCTTATATATGCTCACATATCATCAATCACCATATTACCCAGCAGAGTTAAAAGAGTTTGTCAGTGTTTGCTATATTGCGCTGGTGACTTGATATCATTCTTCAAACTTGAAGTGGTCGAATGAACATGATTGTGAGACAGAATGACTGAGAAATTCAGGACAATTCTGGATCTGGTCTCCAGGAATCTAAGGGATTCTCGTCACTCAAAGGGAGCACCACTTAAAGAAATCTTTCTAAAGGGAAGTGGTGTGCTATGGAGATAAAGATGGATCAAGAGAGTATAGCATTGTTGGAGATGAAGCCATCAAGTCATTTTTAACATTTTTGGACATGAAGATTCTATGGATTGTCATGGCTTTGATGCTTGGTATGCCTTAGGTTGTTTCATCTGGAATTGTTTTGATTGCTTTGACCTGGTGGACAGTGGGCAGTTTGAGTTTCTGATTTTACATATATGTTTTATATACAAAAATTTCAATTATATGATTTATTGGTGAGTTATTAGTTATACACTTATAATTTATTTGGATTCTATGCTCTTTTGCTCTTTAGTTAACAAGGATACATTTTGGCTTCGCTTGCGTTTGGTTATGTATTTTGCACCAATCAACCCCAGAATAGTCTGCTTTTGATACTCAGGATAAATTGTTACCATATCCTCATGAAGACACCAATAATTTGATTAAATGATTTTTGACTGTTCTATTGCAATGGCTGCATATGCTTTTTTATTCTCCAAAACATAATGTTGCAGATGTAACTATATTATAAAGGTCCTGAATACTGTTTCTGGGATCTGTATCTAGGAGCTTAAATGTGCTGTTTTATGTGCTACGAAAATACGTTTTGCCTAGAAGCACCCATCAGCTAGCTTTGAGTGTCTCGCTGAAATATATGTATTTGTTCATGGTATGGACCTACATATTGCTGTTACCAATGTTTTACTATAAATTGGTGGTTTCTGCCAGGGTTGGGAGGCAGGTGGTTAACATACCCTCATTTATGGTGAGGGTGGACTCACAGAAGCACATTGATTTCTCTCTTACAAGTCCTCTTGGAGGTGGGCGCCCTGGAAGGGTCAAGCGAAAGAACCAAAAGGCGGCTGCTAAGAAGGCTGCTGGTGGAGATGGAGATGAGGAAGATGAGGAGTGAATTCTGTTATCAATATAGGTAACGTGTTTGGGTATCATCTTTTCCGTTATCGAATTCCCTTTACTTGATTGCCATTCCCAGAACATTGGTTGAGTAGATGTTGGTATGGGGTTTTTGTTTGTTGGTTTACATGGACTAGAATACTGATGCGCCTCCTAAATCGCCTTTTATTATTTCTTGTTATGAAATGATGGTTGCTTAGTAAATGGATTCTGGCCTGGCTCGCTAAAGTTAGTGATTTCTTAATGAATTACAAGTGGTTTGCTCTCATATACAACGTTAAAGATAAAGCCCCAAAATTGGGTTGCACTGAAATATCAGCCAGGAGGTTTGTTCTCAACCATTGTCTCGGATTATACAGTGTACCAACAAATAAAACCTGATGTGTGTCCAGGTAACTAGAATATGCATGCACATGTTAGCTTTCCGTCACCCTGTAAAGCGGTTGCGTCTCTGTCTCTCTCTCCAACGTAGAAAATCTCTCTTTGCTGTGGTGTTGCATCAATTTTTCAGGTTGTTATGCCTTGTGTTTGCAACCTACCAGTGTTTGTTGGAGGTAAATTAGGTGATGGGCGTGGCACTTGGCCCTTCGGCCTCGCACCCCATGCCTCCAGATAACCCATCTTTCTCTGTACGCATTCGAGATATATCGAATCAGATTTGATTAAGATAGGGCAGGTGAAGACAAGGCTTGGGGTTGGCCCTCAAAACCAATTCAATTAGATCCCACCACGTGCAATGCTTGTTTCTTTTTCTGCACAGGGTGTCTGCCCTTGGTTGACTAAACTCTTTCAAATTTGGAGACAATTTGCTTAGTGGGAGTTACCGGTAAGCTTTCTTGCAAAATGTAAATATATATATATATATAATATTTTTACTTTTATCTATCTAATATCTCGCACAATCTCATATCTTTACCTATCTAGTGAATGAAATGCTTTTCATTTTACCCTACTCCTTGAACCTTATGTATTCCGCCTCTGACAGGCCTTCAAGAATTAGGCTTCATGTGCGAGTCTATGAATAATAATGAATGAATATATCCAAATAATCCAGACGTCGCGGATAGCGAAAGCTGAAATCCGAAACAAAGCGCCACATGTTTCCCAATCTCAGTCCGTCTGGTTCAACATCATTGGTCGCTCTTAAAATTATAGTTAGTACGTGGCCGAGTATCTCATCCTCAAAGTGTTAATCATCGCCACGTGGACGTTTCTTGCCACTAATGATCCGGCCAACTCCACTGTGGCAACGGTAAGTGCCAATCTCAGCAATCCACACTACTCACCCAACTCAGTGTCCTGTGGACCCCTCATTTTAATTAAATCAATATTGCGCGCATGATTGGCCCTTAAAGAATGGCTCAATTTTTCGCAAAAAAAATCTTGAGCTCAATGTCTTTTACGGATAAGTCATTGCCACTATCAAATTGAAAGTTGTGAGATGTCCGATGAGTTCATATTGATTGATAACCGCAATGGAAGGCTACAAGAATTGCTTAATTCATCTAAATTTATTCTTAAAATGGTAAATTATCAACAACAAAAAAAAAAATTTACTACTCTCTTACTGCAACCATTTGCTACGATTTGGGAAGAAGAAGTAGCGTCAAACTTGCAGAAGCCATTGAAGGAGGCGTCGGACTATGAGCGAGCCATTGTTCTTCACTAGCAGGGAGGTTTTCTTAAAGCTTAACATGAAGTGGCATCTTCGCAATAAGCTGAAAATAAGATGCTCCATGAAAAAATGGACATATCAGTAATTTAACAGTTAAGTCAGAATTATAAAAGAGATGTTAATAGGATTCTAAAATTGAAATAACTAATAAACATGATCGTGAATATTTAACAAAAAAAAAAAAGAGTAATTCTAAAATTAAAAATGCAACAAGAATGATTATTTTTTTTATAATTAACACATATTATATTATATACATATATAGGTGTCAACAATGCGAAAACTGTGAATAGTGCCTTTCTTCTTCGAACCACTTAGACACGTGTCGCTAGCAGAAATAAATCTCCATTCACAACGGAATTAGTGTGACTCACGCCTCAGCCAAGTGTACCGCACACGTCATCACCCAAAATCCCTCCCCGCCTCTGCCTACCTATATATGTATATATGCTCGCCCATCATTCATCCACCACGTCGCCCATCAGAATTCAGAGAGCCCCTCAGTGTTTGCTAAATTGCGCCGGTGACTTGATCCTGTCCTTCTCCGGGACTTGGAAGTTGTCCAATCAACATGATCGTGAAACGGAACGACTCGGAAATTCAAGGAAATTCTGGATCTGGAATCCAGGAATCCAAGGGATTCTCGTTGGTGAAAGAGAGCGTTGCGGAAAGAAATCTTTCGGAAGGGAAGGTGTGTGCGACGGAGATGGAGGTGGATCAAGAGAGTGCTGCGTCGTCGGAGGAGATGGAGTCGCCGAGGTCGGTGGCGAAGGTTGGGCGGTGGGCGGCAAAGAAGCTTGCGTCTGTTCACAGCCAGGTACTGAAGATCAGGGAGGAAGATTCTCACCTTGGTGAGGACATCGCCGAACATTTCAGCGCCAAGGATAAGATCGCTGGTCATCCTCACCATCTGGCTTCGCGCGTCGATGTCGTGCTGTTCTCGAGGCCGATCTTGCCGGCGTCGCCTCTTGGCTTCAAGACGACCGTCAAGAATTTCTACTGAACCAATCAAGGTTCGTCCCTAGCTATTTGCCTTCTTGTGTGATATTTTCTTTTCCTGGATGCACGAGAAATTTCTGGTGGCATCTTCGTTGCAGTTGTTAATATACATCTGAACCAGAATTCACTCGACTCGTCATCGTTTTTAAGAATCACTCCGTGTTGCTGAGATTTTTTTTGTTATCCCCCAGAACTATAATCAACTAGGATCGAAAACCAGCGGTCAATAACCCTACACATGCTTAATTGTTTCTCTCCTCTTCTCTCCGGTTGATTCTTCTTAAATCGATGCTTCTACTTCTATTGCTACCAGAAATCACTATTTATCTAGTATTTACCAACTAGCCACTAGAGAATTTTAAGAATTTGTATTCCAATATGTTGTTAATTTTATTATAACGAAACACGGATTCCAAGGATCTTGTATTCCAACCGAACCTCGATTGATTTTATCCATCATTCATTGTGCTAACAAACTTTATTTCCCTCTGTTTCGATTTTGGGCAGGGAACTGCACCATTTATGGAGAGAGAGACGGTGCGTAACACAGCCGAAGGTTGATAGTTTTTGTTTGTGTTAGGACTTAGGAGGTTAGATGGTAGCCACGTACTCGTTTACCTTCTCAGCTAAGATCGATCCCAGGGGCATGTGAAGACATGAGAAGTTGCGATCTATTTGCTGTTGTACAGTCTATTATACAAGTTGGAACTCGCTTGCTCTTTTGTAAGTACACCTAAACAAAGCATGGATCTGCACATACAAAAACAATTTCCACACGGCAAAATCGTGCCCTCGACGGAACGGACGAGTGATGGTATGGACACATTCCAAGGCTCATAAATTTCTTCCTTCCATAAATCAAAACCATCCGACTCCTTCACCATCCATTGATTCCGCCTCCTCCTCGTCGTATATATCACGACTAGCAAAACGATAAATGCCTTTCTTTCTTTGAAGTTACTTCTTATTAAAAGATTACTGATGAAGTTTTTTCAACGAAACCAACAACCTAAAACGGAAATCGACCAAGGTGAGAATCTAGGGTTATTCTAAGAAACCTTATCCCGGAGAAGTTTTTAGATTTTTTTCGAAAATGTTAGGTTAAAAATTTATATTTTTATGTTTAGTATAATTTTTTTAAAAAAATAATTTTGAAAAAATAATACTCTTAAAATTTATTTTTAATTAAATTCAAGAATAATCTTAAAAATCATAAATTCTAGAAATTCCCATGCCAAACGCCCCTAATTTATACTGCATTGTTTTTAGTGTGTATATCTTGATTATCTGATCTTGACGCTACACCTACCTTTCCCCATTGAAGTGCACCACAACCAATCTGGAAGTATATTTTATACATCCCTTTCCCGTTTTAAACACTGCACCATGATCACGGCATAGAAAGCGTATTGTAATAATTCCCGAAAGGAATAGTTATTAAAACGAGAGTAATTGGATAACAAATTCATCACTATATTAGCATGGATATTTAAAACATTTTATAATCTAAATCATAAAAAAACAAGTGTATTTGGGATTAAAACTAATTAATTTCATATTTTATATATAATTTTCAAAATTAATGTTCAACCTGGGAGCAAAATAATAATAATAATAATAATAATATTCGACCAAAAAACAATAGCGCTCATGACCAATTAAAGAACAAAATGAATTGTAACCTCACAATTCAAAAATAAAATACTAGAAAATTATAATTTCTCTTGAACTAATCATAAGCCAAACTCACAATTCTTATATGATCCTCTCAATACAAGTAACATTTTGTTGTGATGGGATGACAGACGGGCACCCTACTCATGCCAATCCTCGAGGGGGTCGGCTTGCCGGCCGGCCGGCCGGCCAAACAATGCCTAATTTTTTCAGTTTTGAAAAAATAAATTAAAAAACAATGAAATGATACATTAAAATACATGCACACAGAAAGGAGTTGAAGAACTAATGAATTTTTATATAATAATTATAACAAGCCAAAAGCAACAAAGAAAAAAGAATTCAACTACATTAGTTCAAGACGGTTATTATAATCAAGACAATTTTGTATAATAATTGTAACCGAAGAGACTCTTAAGACGAGTAATAATTATAGTTCAATGCCAGGTTTTCCCTTGAAGCTCTTCCATTTTAGAATCCCATCTGAAGGAGGGGATATCAACTCAATGCCATTCTAACATTTGGTCTAGGATCCCAATGTTTAAGAGGAGTAAGAGATAAGGAGTGGGTGTCCAAAGAGATAATCTAACAAAGGTCAGACAATTCAAAAATTCTCTAATGAATTTACCTACCACAAAAAAACTCCAAGGACATCCCAAAATTAGGGATGATAATTACAATCAAAATCGTGGGGAATCAAATTGAAATCAAATCGATTAACGTAATTAAAAATTGTTTGACTGGATAATGGTTTAGTTTAAAAAAAACCGAATACTATTTCAATAAATATGATTTAATTATTATTTTCACAAAATTCAAACTAAAATCAAATTGAATGTATGAATAATCGAACCAAACCAAACTGAATATACATATATATAATATATATTTATTTATTTAATATATTATATATACACATAATATATATATTGACTAATGTATTTTTTTACAAATATTTTAACTAATACATTACAAATATATAAAGAATGAACACAATAGGAAGAGATGATTCAAACTTTCAAGATTCATGCACAAGGGGCACAAACTGTCCATAGACCATTAAACTCCTCTTTTAAGAGATTAGCTTTAGCATGAATCCTAATCAAGTATAGCCAACCAAATAAAAATTTGTACCTTCAGAGGAGATATAACTCAACCACAATTTTAAGGTCAAAGAGAGAAATTCATGTCTCCACCTGTAATTTATTTTTTCTGTTGAAATTAAAGACAAGTAACAAAAGATCGCGCAAAGACAATAATTTTAAGAGAAAAATTCACTATTTTAAAATCACCTGTAAAAGAAAAAAGTTAAATTAGATTGAAGGCAGAAAGACTTACTGACAAAATACTATCCGTTAGTCCAAACCAACTATTATTAGACCAAATCTTTATGGCCGAAGAAGCATGAGAGAGCCAGCTCAACATCCAATTGAATAGATATCTCCTATTCAAGTTTTACATCCATCAAAAACCAACCCAATAACCAACTGATTTAACTAAGGAATTCTTATGAAAAAAAATCAGATAAAAACCCTCAGAAGTAATAATTTCAGTGGCTTATTCTTAGTACCAATCAAAAAAATCAACCTAGACTTAACGCCTTCATCATTAGCAACACAATAATTCAACCCATCTGCCACCAATTTTCTTGAAATAGGATCTCATCTTACAACAAGAAGCTATGTCTTTCAAAACAAGAACACAAGGAAGCCAATTGATCTTGATATAAACTATATTTTTCTTGAAGCAATTTTTCTCATAGAGAATTCTTATTTTGAAAGTATCTCCACACCCACCCACATGATTAAAAGAGCTTTATTTCTAACCAAAATCAAACCAATCCCAAGCCCGCCAGCCGTTTTTTGGCTTCTAAATAAAAGACTTCACTATTGCCATTTTATTTGACGTTTGAAAAGAGACATGTAGTAAATTGCCGAGTTAGAAATCAGACACAGATGATATGGTTTTCCACGTCAAAAATTGCTCCTTGCATAGTTGCTTCTTTGAAGAACAGGATCCCAAGCTCATTTTTTCCTAGAACTAGCACCCAGTAGAAGAGCCCTAGATATTTAATGGGACAGGATACAGCCCTGCATCAAAAAAGATCAAAATTTACTTAATCCATTCATCCACAACATTAACCCCAATAATATATAACCTTTAATAACGTCGATCCAAAAAACTGAGGTGTTTTCAAAACATTAATAAGAATTATTTTCAAGGCTAGAAGATTTTCATACCCGGCCGGGCTAAAAAGGATGGTATCATAAACAAGCCACAGGTAAGAGACGAGCAGCAATTTTTCCAATTGAAACGCACAAATAAAACAGCACAGTAATTGGATTGCAAACTGAAAGCACTTAAAGAGGGCTAGTTGGTCGAAGTACCAAAAATCACAGCGCACATCAATTTGATACAAAAGAGTTGCTGCGATTCGGCACAAGCCATGCCCTGTTCTAAGAATGAAATTCACACAAACAGAAGATGAAACAATTAAGTGACTCGAACATCACGAAAATGCAACACGCAGCTGAATAATGACACAACAGATTACCACAGCAACACAAAGCATTAATAACTAAATGAAGAAGACCAATGAGCTCTTTGGCTTTGACAGCGAAGCTTTAGTACTCGTCAGGATCCTCCTCATCCCCTTCACCAGACTCCGCCCCAACTTCCTCGTAGTCCTTCTCCAGAGCAGCCAAATCCTCTCTCGCTTCGGAGAACTCTCCTTCTTCCATACCCTCGCCCACATACCAATGCACGAAAGCCCTCTTTGCATACATCAAATCAAACTTGTGATCAATCCTCGAGAACACCTCCGCAACACTGGTGGAGTTCGAAATCATGCAGACAGCTCTCTGGACCTTGGCCAAGTCGCCGCCAGGAACCACAGTGGGCGGCTGATAGTTGATCCCGCACTTGAACCCAGTTGGGCACCAGTCAACGAACTGGATGGTCCGCTTGGTCTTGATTGTAGCCACGGCCGCGTTCACATCCTTGGGCACCACATCGCCACGGTACATTAGGCAGCAAGCCATGTACTTGCCATGCCGAGGATCGCATTTGACCATCATGGACGCCGGTTCGAAGGCGCTGTTGGTGATCTCCGCAACAGAGAGTTGCTCGTGGTAGGCCTTCTCGGCGGAGATCACAGGGGCGTAAGAGGAAAGCATGAAGTGGATTCTCGGATACGGGACCAAATTGGTCTGGAACTCGTTCACATCCACATTCAGGGCTCCATCGAATCGGAGAGATGCAGTCAGTGATGAAATGACCTGACAGAAAACAAAGAGAGAAATAAAATCAGGATATGCTTTTGCTATTCAAGGACCTAACACGGATATGAGAATAAAGAAAACAACTCAAATACCTGGGAGACAAGTCTGTTGAGATTAGTGTAAGTAGGCCTCTCGATGTCCAAAGATCTGCGGCAGATATCGTAGATCGCCTCGTTATCAAGGAGAACGGCGACATCGGTGTGCTCCAAAAGGGAATGAGTAGACAAGACGCTGTTGTATGGTTCAACAACAGAGGTGGAGATCTGAGGGGAAGGGTAAACAGTGAATCCAAGCTTTGACTTCTTTCCATAATCCACCGAAAGTCTTTCAAGAAGCAGAGATCCCAGGCCAGATCCGGTTCCTCCACCAACGGCATGGAAAACCAAGAAGCCTTGGAGCCCCGTGCAGTTGTCCGCAAGCTTTCTTATCCGATCCAGACAGAGATCCACAATTTCTTTACCGACTGTTCACAAGATCAAATAATCCGTGAGTTTAACACCAAGATCTGGTCTAGAACCTATTGATTTTGACAGATCCAAGACCCAAGAATCTTACTGGTGTAATGCCCTCTAGCAAAGTTGTTGGCGGCATCCTCTTTGCCGCTAATGAGTTGCTCCGGGTGGAACAACTGGCGGTAGGTTCCCGTCCTGACCTCATCGATGACCGTCGGCTCCAGATCTACGAAGACAGCGCGCGGAACATGCTTTCCGGCGCCGGTTTCGCTGAAGAATGTGTTGAAGGCGTCGTCTCCGCCGCCTACGCTTTTGTCGCTGGGCATTTGCCCATCAGGCTGCCAACACAGGAAACATAAACACGCAATTACGCACGGAGAAGGTAAGATCTAAGAATCCTGTGCATTGTCTAGGCAAGAAGCTCACCTGGATGCCATGCTCGAGACAGTAAAGCTCCCAGCAGGCGTTTCCGACCTGGATCCCAGCTTGGCCAATGTGAATCGAAATGCACTCTCTCATCTTTGGAAGATAATTGATTCGCTAAACGCTTTGTAGCAAAACTGTGAGAAGGAGAAGAACAGGAAAGATTCAAATTGCCAAGACGTATACAAAGACGTCAGGGCAAGAAAGAACCTGAGAATAGATGAATGGATGAGAACTGCTCCAAGATGGGTGCGTTTATATAAGCGGAGAATAAGGGCGTTCGTGAAATAAACCGAAATATCCTAGGGTTTTTCTTTGAGTAAATTACACCTGATACCCCTTAAGTTTTGCAAAAACATACAAAATCTCAAAATTTATCAGAAATAACCCAGAGTTCGTTCTAACTTCAATAAACTTACTTCGTTTTCCTTTTTACCGTTAAATAAATGCCATGAAATTTTTAAACATATTCAAAATACCCTTATGATCGATCTTTACTGAATCAAATCACTAAATTCGATTTTGTATACCTTTTAAATCATATTGCGCATCATCAAATTATAACTTAATAATTAAAGTAATTTAGATAATTTAAACGAATAAATATATCTTTCCAAAGTCATCAATTTAATAACATAATTTGTTGGTTATGAAGCACCAAACGACATCGTTGGATTAAACTAGTTGGATGGTCACGTGCAACAATCGTAGCTTGTCAATTGGTAATTGTTGGATGGCAGCACATGATAACTATCAGCTGCTCTCTGATGGCGCCCGATTGCCTTTTCTTACCTGATCTAATTCCTTGTCCGTCTGTCATTTTCTATTGGAATAATCATCGTGCTTGCACGATTGGATCTCAGCCTTTCATCCATGCTTTATAAGGCCTAATCCTAGCCATCCATCATCGATTTTAATCCCGTCCCTCGGGATATGAACCGGTCAGACTATTGAGACAAAAGAATTGATAAGAAACAAAAGAAATAGGAAAAAGAAAGATTGGGCAGAGAGGATAACCTTCGTCTTTGGGCTAGGGTTTCTGGTTTGCTTATGTTTCATTCTCTTTAAATGCTTGTATAACTTGATAGTTATATGGTTCGATAAATTTTTTGCCTATAATTTGTATTGTGTGATTATTGGGCATTTTTGAGTCCACAAACCATTGATTGTACAGAGAGTTTATGAGAGTTTTGTGAGAATGTAATCTTTGATTCATTACTTATGGTAGTGAGCTCTTCTGATCAGAACTCAACGTGGACGTAGCCTCTTTTAAGGTGAACCACAGTAAAATGCTCGTCTCCCTTTATTGTTGTCGTTTCTATGTTTATCATTTTCATTTTGTGTATGTGCGTTCTACTTTCGATTTTGACTATCTTTAATCTTTGATTGAATTGGTATTGATAAATACCTTAATGTATTGTTGTTTAATCCCAACATAATTCTTTCAAACATAATTCTTTCATAAGATACACCAGCACTCAGAGAGAGCAAATACAACACACAATATTACACACTTGGTTGAGTCACTTTCTTGAAAATTATAAAATAGACTTTCTTTTGTACAACGATGAAATCTCTAATTGATCAGGCATTATCTAACACTTATCTGATCATCTTATTTTTTTTCTGGCTCGGCCTTAACTTGAATATTTGGATACAAATTTTATTTATTATATTTTTGACAACAGCAATAAAGAAGTAAATAAATAATACGAAATGTAAAATTTAGTCAGCAATTAATAATTACATCACGAAGAACAGTCATATCGTAACTTCCACGTATGTTTAATAAAATATAATGCTTCTCTCTCAAGTTTGTTTCTCTACTTGAGTACGTATATATTGCTTTACAATCATATCTGTCCATTTGTTTGTGTTGCATTTAACAACAATTTATTATTATTATTATTAGGTATATATATAAAATAATTTTAAAATAGATATAATGATTTAATTATTTATAAACAACTTAATAAAAAATAAATAAGAATTGATTCTAAGAATCCCAACTTAAAAGGTTATGGAATATGAAGGGGTCATGGACATTTCACATTTTAATTTTATAATACTTTCTTTTGGATATTCATTTTACAAATAATATGCCTCCTTAAAACTTTACTAGAAAAAATTCAGCTGGATTTATCTGATGATGAAGGAAAAAAAAAAGTATATCATTCCTTGTTTTAAAAAATTGACTCATCAAAAACTTTGGTTGATTAAAAGATTATAGTAAGAAATATTATTTAAGATTTTTGACTCAACGTATTTCAGTATTTTGTATCAATATTTCAAATATTATAGGAGATAACATTTTAGATATTGTTTGTTAAAATGAGTAAGATGATATTAGAATAATTTCTGAACCAATATCTATAAGAGATAAAATAAGATTGAGAAATATTTTAAGAATGCACTAGAAGACATATTTATTATTTTTTTGTATCTGGAAGATGTAAGATATATTTAAAAAACAAATAAGAAGTCAAGTAAATCCTTTTCCAAAGGTTGCAAGATAAATTAAACAAGCACGGTAAAAAAAAATAAAAATCTAGAATATTTTTCATATCTTAACTTTTTTAAATCTATATATTTGTTAACAAATACTACATTAATAAACAGTTCTACTAAATTATCACTTGAACAAATTTGTTGAACTTCATCATCACTATTCCTTTAAAGATGTGAGAAAAAGAACTTTAGTTATATTTTGTTTTGTCCCTTTTATGAATCCATCCACCTTTCAATTGAGCTAAGCATAGAGCATTGCATTCATTGAATGTTGTTGAAGTATCTTTCTTGAAAAGCAAGCCACATATCTCCCAAATATGTTGAGACATCGATCCACATATTCTTGAATTGCATCATGAATTGTTAGGATTTTTGCATGATTAAATGAAGTGGCAGTTATTATTTCTTTGTAAATTGTCATGATATAACTACACACGATGATTAGAACAAAAATAGGTCATGGCATGATTTAAGGCATGACCATGTTGTATATTCGTATGTGTGTGTGTGTGATATGACTAATATATTGAATTGAATTCATTATTGACAACGGGTGGAGGGAAGGGAGGGGTGACAGCGAGTGGGGGGAACGGCGGTGAGAGAGGGCGAGAGGGACGACTGCAGGTAGGGGAGAGGTGTTGTGAGCGACTAAATCACTTCTGGCTACCAACAACTGCGGCGCGCTCCTCCAGCATCTAGCGACTACCTCTTCAATCTGGGTTTATAATTTTTATTTATGTATTTTATATAAATTTTGTATACATTGAAGTATTGACCTTTAATTATATTTGATTAATTTGTATATTTGATTATGTATTTATTTGTATGCGAATATTTGATTAATTTGTGTATTTGATTATACATTTGTTTGTATGCAAATATTTGATTAATTTGTATATTTGATTATATAAGTATGTGAATATTCGATTAATTTGTGACATTTGAAAAAATTTAGTAAATTTGTTTAGTGGCTCGATGTTGAGACTCGGGAATGATTTTCTTCCTTATAATGTAATGTTGTGAGTTTTAATAGATTGGAATGTTGATGTTATGTGTAAGTTGATTGGGTGTTATGTGTAAGTGGTGTAGGTGTGATTGAGTGTATAAGGAAGAAAATGGTAGTGTTTAACCTAAGGCATCCGAATGAGACTTGAGCCAATTGGATGTGTTGGATGCTTGGCCACATTTGGATGAGGCATGATGCATTCAGATGGCTTGGGGAAGTATTTAGATGGAGATGTCACATATTCGGATGTCACACACATGAGTTTCTCACCCTTTGTGTCTAACATCCGAATAGGACATGGGTTTCCCACCCTTTAATCCTAGGATTACGTTCCCTTGCGGATGCCCTCACCAACCAGCCCCAAGGTACAGTAGAGGATGTAAAACAAAATGCAGCTAGTGTGACGCCTCGGCCCCACTACCAGGTGTCACCGTAACCCATGGTTACAATTCTGGCTTATCTTGAAGGACGACTATGCCCTGTCATCATTAAGAATTAAAATAATATGGCCGCCCTGGATGGGGTCCAGGCTTCGTGGCCTTCGTTTGTTGAGAATTCGGGTTCAAGAACATCGGCAGCGAAAATTTACCCGATTAGGCCTTTAAAATACAAATCAAATTGATTATCAAGATGCTCAATAAAATGCTTTAACAGTTAGGCATAACTAGATTACACTTACTGAATTACTTATAGTGGGAACCTTAACTTGGTCCAAAACAAGTTTTATTTAAATCACAACCATCTTCCATGGCCAAGTACAGTGCTCACATAATTTACATTAAAGACACATATATGACTCACATTCTCATTGCCTGCAATTACTGTTAATCGGCAACTCTTCCACCACTATCGCTTTCTCTTTCTTAGACCGCGAGCCATCTGTCGGGTTAGTGGGAGTGAAATGGGTGTGTAACACCCCGTCCCTATCGAGGGGCGTGTCACTATGCTGGGGCCCATCGTATCCATACATAATCCCTTCCCTAAATACGTTCCTCATACAACAAATACCATATTTCAAAGGGAAAACCCCCCAGCATATCATTCACAATGCGGAAGCAATAATCGAAACCTGATATAGTACATAATCAACTCACTATATTTAAATCAATATAAGAATTCGTACCATATATTACCATCATATCCTCAATTACATAAATACATTGAGACACGTCTCCCGAGATAATATCTAACACCCTAGGTGCAATCATATGAAACCTCGAATACATACATCATCATTTTTCAATAAATAAAATACTGAAATCTCCTGCTGAATCCATCGACCACGCCATCACGTGCCGTCATATCTGAACCTGCTCCTTGCCCTAACTACAAGTCTCAACTGGAACGTTGAATGTTCCAGGGGCATAACCCATTAGAAGATGAAACTTCTAGTGAGGGTCCAAAAACATATATATGATGCATGATGCAATAACATGAACAACATTTGCCCTTAGTGTAACTTCCCTGGCTCACAAGCCCGGCTAGGAATCCTAAGCAAATCCCGAACCTCTGCAAGATAAGCCTAACGTTATTCCCTCAACGCCCTTAGAGAATTACGGCTACACTATGGGGGCGACATCTCATTCCCATGCACAAATATCAATATGACAATAATATCGTGCAATGCAAATATCACGACTTCCCATGCAATATGACGAAATGAACATTGCATTCATAAATAACAGGCATATAAACAATCATATCATAAATAGGATAGGACAACTCACCTTTTAAAACAAACTTACATTTTTCTCAAAAAGCGTGCATTGCCTCGATATGCGTGCCCCGCCTCGATTCTCGTGCCAACTCTCAAAAGTTACACCAATCTCATCATCTCGATTACCTCAATCATAAAAATGATATTTAATTACTAAATATCTCAAAACTCCATTTAATTCCTATTTTCCTTAATAATTCTTTAAACATAATAATCCTTAATAAATAATTCCCCAATAATCCAAAACTAAATAATTTCTCAGACATATCCTCGAATATTTCTCTATCATGATTCATAAAATAATATTCCTAGTTTATTGGAATTTCTTAGGAAATTTTGCTTACCTTTGCTTAGCCTCTCGAGCTGCCTCGATATGCGTGCCCTGACCTCGAAAGGCGTGACCGACCTCAATTGTCGCGCAGATCCTCGATTCTTGCACACCACCTCAATTCTTGCACATTACCTCATTCTTGAGCATTTATCTCGATTTTTGAGCAACATCTTAATTTTCAAGCATTACCTCGATTTTTGTGCACCGCTTCGAATTGCGTGCCCGAACTATTTTTCATCCCAAAATCTCTGAAATATCATTACATCTTCATTTCCTATTTTTCTGGATTTTTCTGGGATTTTTTCGACATTTTTCCCCCATTTTCTTTTCTTTTTTCTTCCTTTTCTTTTCTTTTCTATTTTTCTTCTCCTTCTACTATTCATCTCCTTCTTCCTTGCCTTCTCTGCAACGCACCCGCGCATAGCCTCTGCTTCCTTCTTTTCTCCTTTCTTTCTTTTCTTTTCTTTTCTTTCATTTCCTTCTTCCCTTCTCCTTCTCCTCCTTCTTCTTCTTCTTCTTCTTCTTCACCGCACCCGCGCACGCCTTGCGGCCCCTGCCTCGCGGCTGTTGCTGCCCGTGCACCAGCACCCGGACCTGCTGCCTTCCTCGTGCACCACGGTCCCCACCACCGAGCACACGCGCACGGTGCGCATTGCTCCGCCTGAGCTGCTGCCAGCGCACGCACAGCGCCACCACGAGCCGCCCACGCACGCTGCTGTTGTTCCTTCTTCTTTCTTCCGTCATGGCCGCACACTGCGCACAGTCCAGCTGCAACGCATCCGCCATGGAAGCTTGCGGGTTGTTGCTACCGAACCAGCTTCCTCGCGTGCTGTCAGCTCCATCGATCTCGCTTCACGTCGGCCATGTCTGACTGCATCCGCACCAACTCGGCTCCGCCTGCACTGCAATGCGTCCAGCCAATTTCGGCCATGGCCGATTCGGCCATCACTCCCTCGATTTCTCTTTCTCTCCTTCTGCTTCTCTCTCAAAATCGTTCTCTTTCAAGCTCTCCCTTAGCCTCACAATCTCTCGACCAGCTCACACGAGCTCACTGTCATTTCCTCATTCTCTCTACTTCTTTCATTTCATTTCTTCTTCCTTTTCCATCAATGGCTTCTCCTATTTATAGCCCATGAAGCTTGGGCGCTACTCCATCGGCCGAAGCTTCCTCCCGACCAGCCTCTGCAAATTCCTCAACCCAAATTCCATCGTGTTGCACCTTGCCTCCTCCATGCGCGCAGACAGAATTTTTGGAGCTTCTCCCTGCCTCCCACGCCTTACGCACACATATATAATACATATATATGTTTATATTATTATACTAATATAATAATAGATAATTACAGATTTAATCCCTATAATTCACCTTAATTACACTTGGGAATATCACTAATTGCAAAAACACCCTTCAATGCCCAATTAATTTGCATTATGATGCTTTAAATCCACAATTAACAACTTTGGGTTTACTCAATAAACTCGATCTTGCCCCCGGGTCCTCACCGGGCTATTGTTTCATCCTGAAACCACTGAAGGGTTGTTTCTCATGAAAAATCGAAGCCTCCTCAAACTTCCGTTGACTTCAGAAAAGTCGTCTAAGAAAATTCGATATTGCAGCCTAATTGGCAGCTGCCTTTTTAGCTGTACCGAAAACTGTTCTCGATCTCATTTTTTTCTGCACCATAAATTCTATCTCAAGGTGTTCATTAATGCCACATAATTTTCCTTTGGCATCTCGGCTCTAAGGTACTCCCGGCAGTCGATTCAATAATCTATACGGTAATAAATTACCGTTATACCCTCAATTTATCCTTAAATTTCATTTTTGTCCCAAGATAAATTACCCTTGAGTCCTTTAGAATTTCTCGGGTAATACAGGGTGAGTCCGGGGACTTAGTAAAGGCAATATGTAATACAGTAAATTAATGAGCATGACATCATAGATAATAATGAAGTGCAGCATGCATGCAAGCCTGTCCACCGCACCTATCTTAGGCTCTAAGTGGCCCCTAGCGGTTTCATCTATGATCCCATCCTAGAACTCTCTTTGTAACGCCCCGTTTTCTCGGGCGCGTTATTTTTTGGGACAATCCTAAGACAATAATTTTTTTTTTCTTTCCAACTCATACTGAATTGCGTCATTCCTCGCATCCGTCCCAGAATTTCCCTACATTAATTTACTCTCGAAAGAAAGACATCACATACATACCTCAATTGCGGAAGCTAGAATCGAACCTGCCATCTTACTTTAACATAAATCATATCTTGCATCATCATTTCTTAAACTTAATCCTCAATACAAGACTTAAAACATAATATATGTCTCAATTAACATTAACTCATAACATGCGTTCTTACTAACATGAACCCTAAATGGGTTATACATCGTCATCATCAACCATAAGGTTACATCATCATTCCTTATACGCCAATCATCATCATATCTTACATCATGGATTTTCAAAGCGTTTAGATTTCAAAGTAGCAGGACTTAAACACATGGGCTACATCACATTCATTCATCTCATCGTTCATTCATCATGCACTTAGCTAAGTGCCATTTCATGCCTCATTCATCTTCGTACCTGCTACAGTCTCCATCTGGACGTTTGAATGTTCCAGGGGCAAAGCCCGATTAGATGATGAACCATCTAAGTAAGCAATACAAAAATCATTTTTCGTGCATGAATGCAATATGCAAAATGTCATCATTGTTTTCGACTTGAGTCAACCGCACCCAACTGCTGCTCCCCATTTTTACAGTCCCTTTCCTGGACCGATGTGTATGGGTGCACACTTGGTAGAGCAGCGATGCCAGTTCATAATCCCAAGCCCTTTATGCAATGCATGATCAATAATAATATCGTGAATGTATGTACATCTCAACATCAATACATGTAAATGCAATCTACATGACATAATCACATCAAGACATAACAACATGATAAATTGTTTTCATAAAATAAGGTTTTGGGTTGAACCCCTTTCATACCAAGCATCTTTCATAAAACTAAATTCATTTTGGTAAGTACCACTTACCTCATACGCATTCTCATAACATCTCGATTCTCGTGCCAGGCTTCTAACATACTCAATTCGAATCCTCAACATATCCTGGCCATCATATTCATTTAAAAACATCATATTCCATTTCTCATAATTTTCTCATAATTTCTCTCTATTTCTTCTTATTTCCCTCAACAAATCCATACTAACTATTCCTCAAATATTTTCCTGAAAATTCCTTAAACATTTTCCTCAATAAATAATTCCTCATTAAATAATTTCTAACTAAATAATTGTTAAGTAATAATTCCTAAATAATAAATAATTCATAAATAAATAATTCCTAAATAAATAATTTCTCAACAATAATTTAAACTAATTATTACTCAATTATTTTCTTCAAATATTACTCAATAGCAATTCCTAAAATCATTTTTCTAATTTGCTGGAATTTCTAGGAAATTCTGTTTACCTTAACTTAGCCTCCCGGGCTGTCTCGGTATGCGTGCCATGACCTCGAAATGCGTGACTAGTCTCGAATGTCGCACAAATCCTTGATTCCCGCGCACCACCTCAATTCTTGCACATTACCTCACTTTCCGTGCATTTACCTCGAATTTTGCACGACATCTTAATTTTCGTACACTGCGTCAGTTTTCGTGCATCGCCTCAAAACGCGTGCCCAAAACCATTTTTCTTGCCAAAATCTCCGGAATATCATTACACACCCGTTTCCTATTTTTCCAGAATTTTCGGGATTTTTTGGCATTTTTTCCAATTTTCTTTTCTTTTTATTCATTTTCTTTTTTTTTTCTTTTCTTCATCTACTGTTCACTCATCTTCTTCACCGAGGCTCCTGCGACTCCTTTCTTCATTTTCTTAATTCTTTCTTTCTTCTCTTCTCTTCTCTTCCTTTCTTTTCTTTCTTCTTCTTCTTCTTCTTCTTCTTCTTCTTCTTCTTCTTCTTCTTCGAACCAGCGCCTGCCTCTCGGCCATGCCTCGCGCACAGCTGCTCACGCATGGCTGCCTCGCGGCCATCGCTGCCTGCCAGCTTCTCGCGAGCTCGCCCGCGTGCTGCCTCCTCCGCCCGACGCTCGAGCTGTCATCGCGTGCCACCTCCTACTAGCCTAGCTCGGCCGCACCGAGCTGCCATCACCATCTTCCTCGCTGCCATGCTCGCTGCCATGGCTGCCCATGCACGGCCCAGCCCTCACAAGCTCGCGGCCTCTCTCGAGCTCGCCAGCAGCCATTGCCGCGCCTGAAAGCTTGCTGAAGCAATCGGCCATTGCTTCCTGCCAGTTCAGCCATGGCCGATTTCGGCCTCTCTTCTCTCCTTAATTTCCTTTTGCTTCTATCTTCCTCTATTTATACCCAACGATGCTTGGACGCCACTCCTCCTCCCGACAGATCTCTCAATCCCTCTGCCTCAATTCTCCCAAATGGAGAACACTCCAACAGCCTTGAACCATCCCCTGTCTCCCACGCCTACTGCCTCCATGCGCAAGTTATACATAAAACATATATATATATATATATATTATACTAATTTAATAATAGAAAATGCATATCTATATATATTATAGTATTTTAATTTTATGAAATATATATATTTAATCCCCATAATTAATCTATATTACACTTAGCATTTCTTAAATTGTAATTACACCATTTAACAACCAATTACAACGCTTTAAATCCAAATTAATAACTTCGGATTTGCTTGATAAAGATGATTTCGCCCTCGGGTCCTCACCGGGTCTTCACCGGGCCATTGATTCGTCCTGAAATCGCCTAAGGGTTGATCGTCATGCAAAACCGGAGTCTCCCTAGGGTTCCGTTGAATTTTTGGATGTTCCATGCGATAATTCGGTATTTCAGCCTGATCCGAAGTTGTATTTTAGCTGTACCGAAAACTGTCTCAATTCTGAATTCTTTTATTTCTATAAATCTTATCTCGGGACGCTCATCGAGACCATGTTATTTTCCTTAGCCAATTACACTCCGGAGCACTCCCTCCAGTCGATTCGGCGATTTATTTTGCTACCGAGCCTATTTTTCGATTTTTAAACCTCACTTAAATGACGTGACAACCTTCTACCGAAATGGGGTATTACACTCTTGGTCCGAAACCCACTGCCCCATGCCTAGGCACTTCCTCAATATCTTATGCAAGTCATGACAGAAGAAATTTACACACAAAGCATATTAATTCTTACCTTAATTTGTTTGTTGCTCGGTGATCGACTCTATTTCGTTGTACGAACTGATAGCGTACCCGCAAAGCCCTTACCACAATTATACATGTACATGAGGCTAAGTAATTAATTAGCCACTGACTAAATTTAATAGTTTAAGTAATTTACCAATCCCACTAATTACCTTAATTAATTAACTTACTAAGAGCAACTCCAACAGGAGTTGCCATTAGGGGTGCCATCGGTGTAACTGCCGAAATGGCACCTGAAAATACAAAATATTCACTCCAACTGGAGTGGCAAATGAGGTGGTAAAATGGCAACTTCTCTCATTCAGTGCCATTTTTGCAACTTTTGGAAAAAGAAAATCAGAGATTGCATTTCACCAACGGTCAAAAAATTAACGACTATATTTTATATTATGTATATATATATAATTACCTGAACAGAGGAGACGGGCTGAGCAAGGGATACCAGAGGCTTCTGCGAGGGCGAACAACACTGAGTGAGAAGAAGAACAAGGCGAGGGAAAACAGTGCCAGCGAAGGGGAGGACAAGGGCGAGCTGTGAGCAGAGCAATTAATTTGCAAAACAGAATAAAATTTCTGGATTGAAAGGGCGAGAGAGCAAGCTGTGAGCAACTGAAATTAATTTCCAGAGAAGAGAAGATAAAGGCTTCTGGATTGCGTTAAAAGTGAGGGCAGCAATTCATTTGCGGAGGAGAAGCTTCTGGAAGCCAAGGTATGTTATAATATATAAATATATAATCATTATAATATTTACAATTGATTTGGAGGAAGGAAAGTTCTGGAGGCGCCCAAATATCTTATAATATATATGTATATAATTATTAAAATGTTTACAATTGATTTGCTAAAGGAAGGCTCTGGAGCGTCCAACTATATTATAATATATATATATATAAATTAATTATAAATGTTTATGTTGTTATATATAAATATATATTAATTAATTATAAATATTTAAACAGTATGTGGGGAGTTGTAAAATAATTATTGAATGTTAATTATTAGAATTATATATATTAATTATAGTTAATTGTTATGTTTTGTTTTAGTTAATTAATTATTAATCATATATATAAATGTTTTTATTCTAGTTAATTGTTAGAATTTAAATTAATTGTTAGAATTTACTTTAATTTATTATTTTATGCTCATTCTTTAAATTGATTATATTTTTTAATTGTTTTTTAGATGGATTCTCAATTTGACGGTTTTTTCACTGATTTACTTATGAGTAACACCGATTTATATGATGATACTATGCGGTCCAATCCCGCAATATTGGCGTCAGTACAAGATGAACTCGTTCCAAAAGTGCGAAAATCGCAAAGAACAAAGAACTTCTCTCAAAAAGAAGATAAATTAATTGTATCTGCGTGGCTTAACACGAGTAAAGATGCAATTACTGGAAATGAACAACAAGGTGGTGCTTTCTGGAATAGAATATTGAAATACTTAGAACTTCATGGAGACAATCAAGAAGAACGTTCGCAAGCTTCTATTAAAAGTCGTTGGACTGATAAATGTGCCAAATTTATCGATTTTTATAGTCAAATTGAAAAACTGCGACAAAGTGGACACACCGACCAAAATAATATAATGATTGAGTTTTTTTTAGATAAACACTACTATGATTTAATATTTGAACTATTGATTTAATGATTTCATATGTTTTTCAGGTTGATGAAGCTAAAGAAATGTTTGCTAAGATTATTGGAAGACCATTTCAATACGAGCATTGTGGGAATATCTTGAAAATGGAGCGGAAATGGACTGATAATCTCACCAGCAACAAAAGAGCAAAAACTCATTCAACTGGTAGTCCTACTGAATCAAATCATGTTGAATCTTGTTATTCAACTCCACATTTAGGGGATGACATTGAACCATCGTCTACTCCCAACTTCAATAGGCCATTGGGCATAAAAGCTTCGAAGAAACAACTTAAAAATAAAGAGAAGCAAACCGGGGCTGAAGATATACTAGATTATCACCACTGGAATCAAAGAATGGAAGTGAACGATAAAAAGCGGAGCGACATGAGAAAATGTTTGCTCAACAGGAGATAGCATTGGAACAACATCGTAAACAGTTAGAAATTGAAGAAATGCAATTAGAAGTTCAAAGAAAGAAGGTAGAAGTTGAAGAAAAGAATAATGAATGGCAATATGAAATGAAGATCATGGAAACTAACACTACTAGTATAGACCCAATTTCTGCAGCATATTGGAATAACTTGAAGATGGAGATTATGAAAAAGTGGGGTTTTACTTTTTAGTCATTATTTATTATGTCGTTATTATTAATGAAAAACTATGTATTAAGTTTGATTATTATGAAAGTATTTTTGAAATTGACTAAAAAATCTTGAAATTGAAATTAGAGTTTGATTACTATGAAAGTACTTGTGAAATTGAAATACAACTTGAAATTGAAAATGGAAATGAAAATACAACTTGAAATTGAAATTGAAATTGAAAATACAACTTAAAATTGAAATTGAAATTGAAAATACAACTTGAAATTGAAATTGAAATTGAAAATACAACTTGAAATTAAAATTGGAAAAATTATTCTTCGTCATGGCGTTCCCACAAATGCTCGATAAGATCTGATTGTAGTTGAGAATGAGTTACACTGTCCCTAATCTGACAATGGGTTTGCATGAAGTCTTCCAATTCTGGTGTATAGACATGCGACACTTTTACAGGTGGATTTGCATCACTTCCATCAAAGTCATTGTTATCAATATCTCCTTCATCCTCAATGACCATGTTATGCATTATTATGCACGCTTTTATAATATCTGCAAGTGTTTCTTCATCCCAAAAACGTACTGGTCCACGCACGATTGCAAAACGAGCTTGAAGTACCCCAAATGTCCGCTTTACATCTTTTCTTGCCGACTCTTGTGCTTTAGCAAAATATTTTTTCTTCAAACCTTGTGGGCAGGGAATTGTTTTTACAAATGTCGACCAGTTTGGATAAATACCATTAGCTAGATAATATCCCATTGTATACTCATGGCCATTAATTGTATAGTTTACTGGAGGAGCATGACCATTTGCTAATAATGAAAAAACATGGGACCTATCTAGAACATTTATGTCATTCAGCGAACCAGGAAGCCCCAAAAATGCATGCCATATCCAAAGATCTTGAGAAGCCACAGCTTCCAAAATGATTGTTGGTTCATGACAATGACTAGTATACATACCTTGCCATGCGGTTGGACAATTTTTCCACTTCCAATGCATGCAATCAATACTCCTTAACATGCCGGGAAAGCCACGGTTTTCCCCTATTTGTAGCAATCGAGTAATATCGCTATTGTTTGGTGGCCTCAAGTAATGGTCACCAAACACTGCAATAATAGCTTTCACAAACCTTCTTAGACTAAGTATGGCAGTGCTTTCTCCAATTCTGATGTATTCATCCACAGAATCTGTCGGTGTTCCGTAAGCAAGAATTCTGTAAGCAGCTGTTATCTTCTGAAGGGATGACAAACCAAGAACTCCAACAGCATCTGTTGTTTAGATGAAACTAGTTTCACACCCGTGCGTTGCACGGCCATAAAATATTGAAAAAATAAATTTTAATTAAAAAATATTATAATAAGAGTAATATGAGTTAATTCAAATATAATATGAATAAATTGACATATAAAGTATTATTACAAATTTTGGAACACTTCTTTATACACGACATTTGTTGTCGAATCAATTTGTTTTTTTTCATCGTCACATATGAGAATTTTCAATTTTTGTCGACTTGTAACTCTAGAAAGTGCAACGTAAAGTTGACCGTGAGCAAACACTGGCCTCCTCAAGTACAATCCAACATGTGATAGTGACTGACCTTGACTCTTGTTTATGGTCATGTCGTAAGAAACAATCAGTGGAAACTGTCTTCTTTGAAATTTAAAAGGTAACCGCACATCTGAAGGAGTTAATGACATACGTGGAATAAAAACCTTGTCACCTGCATTACTGCCTGAGAACATCTTTGCCTCTAAAACATGGCATCCGAGTTTCGTGATGACCAATCTTGTACCATTGCAAAGTCCTGAAGCATGATCAATATTTCTCATAAGCATAACTGGGACACCAACTTTAAGCTTCAGTTCATGATTAGGCATCCCGGAACATCTTATTCCATTTAAAAATTCGGTTGAATGAATTTCTGCAAACAAACCAAATACTCTTTCAGTGTGGCACACTGTGTCTGAGCTAAGATATGTCCTCTCTTCACACGGATTTTTGGAAATCATGAAATCATTTATAGCTTGGACATCATCGAGTGTGGGTGCTAGAATGGCTCTTCCTTGCATATAGGATGCATCACAAACATTTTCTAAAAAAGACGGGTATGTACTCTCAACTATAGACTGAATTGTATCATCCGATGCACCAACCAAAACATCACGTGGAATATCAACGATCATTTTTCCATCATTTTCCCGACCAATTTTCCCATCTCCAATATTGCAAAGCCAGTCAGAGAAATCTTTTAGTTCATGCACATCATGACAGTTGCCAGAACTCTGAAGTCTCATTTTTTTGTCAGCTTCAAAATCACACAATGTGTCCATAAGTATGATGAATTGATAGTGGCATGGACAACATCTTGCCTGCTACCTTTTGGAATAACAGGCAAAATCTGACGAAAATCACCACCGAACACGATTGTTTTTCCTCTAAAAGGTTTATCATTGCTATTATTAATAGCGAACCTTAACACATCTCTCATGGTTTTGTCCAAGGCTTCAAAGCAATATCTGTGCATCATAGGAGCCTCGTCCCAGATTATTAGCTTTGTTTTTGCTATCAATTCTGCCAGTGGACTCCCTTGTCTAATATTACACGTGGAGTCTTCAGTGGGGTTTAGGGGAATGACAAATCTAGAATGAGCTGTACGACCCCCTGGTAACAAAAGTGACGCAATACCACTTGATGCAACATTCAGCACTATATCTCCTTTCGATCGAATTCCAGCAGAAAGTGTTTTCCATACAAAGGTCTTCCCAGTTCCTCCAAAACCGTTTAAAAAGAACACACATCCTTCATCACCATCCACAGCATGCATTATTCTGTCGTAAGCATATCTCTGCTCATCAGTCAACTGGTTGACATAATTTTTATGATCCTCTGTCAATTTTTTCCTATCGTACGATAGCTCGTCATATATAAGCCTATTTCCAGACACCAATTCATCAACATCGTCAGGAAATGGCATTCCATCAAACTCACGGAGACTCTTACCCCTTCCTTGTAATATTTTTTCAATTTCCAACAAAGCATAACTTTGAATTTCATTATCTGTCAACTGAAGATCTGTTTATAAAATGACGTAAAAAAAATGGCATTAGAACAAATTTTTATCAAAGGCACTCAACATTATGCTTTTAATAACGAAAATATTTTTTAAAAAAAGAGTATAATTTATTATTATATTCGTTTAATATAAAAATTACCTGCAAGACCCAGGACACTACGATGCCTATAGAGTATGTCGTCTGATAAGTACTGCCAACACTTGCTCCAAACATACTCAGGTCGGGACAACGAATCTGAAGTCAACAATGTTGCGAAAAGGTTTCTAAGAGAATGTGTTGTCCCCCACTGACTTGCTTCCATTATGCCATCTATATACTCTTTGTCATCATTTAGTAACCCCAAAGCATAACATGCATCCCTGAATGAACTATATACCACACCATTGACAGTCTTGATATCATCATATGTTGTAGCGCCGCGAACAATATTCAACAAAGTTCTCAAGTAATAGAGTTCTCCGGTACCAGGAGCAACATAGAACATTCGCCCTATTGAAAAGCCTTTTTTCCTTGGTTGCCATTCTCTGCCACTATTATTCCAAACAAACTTTGTTGGAAACTCAACGTATGTAAGCTCCCTAGCGCATTTGTACTTTTTGTTCGCTTCCATCCATTCGGTGAACATACTGTGCCTAATAGTTGGACGATTCATAACATTTTGAATTGGGTCATAATCTGAAAATATAACACTCTGTTGATCAGGGAGATGAAAAGACAGATGCTCAACTGCAGGATCCCTAAAATGAATGTCGAATCCAAATATTTGCCAAGCAGCCTCGCAAGGTGAAATATATCGACAGTCATAGTATATCTTGATTTCATCAACCTCTTTCTTGTTCCCATCTTTGTCAACACTTTGGTAGAAACTTGCAGTGACACGGTCATGACCTTTATGCACGTATTTAAATAGGTACTTGATAGATCTAGACTGATTACACCATTCAACGTTAATGTGAGCACCGTACTTCATAAGAAGTTGTCGATTGTGCGGCACTACAAATCGATTGTCTAGATCAATACCATTTCTGTTAACAGTCCTCTCGTTGTCTTGACGCATATATATTAGGTACCCATCTTCATCAACAACAGTGGAGGCATTGAATTTCTTTGGATAATGTTTACTGCAACGACCATTAGCCATACACGGAGAGTTCTGTCGTAGCACACCGCATGGACCGTGTATCATGAAATCTCTAACTGCTGCATAATAATGAGGATCACTTAATTGATCAGGTATTTCAGCAGAAATTATTTTGTCAATATCATCTCCAGTAGGATTTCTAGCTTCCTGGTTCAAGAATAAAAGTATGTGGGCATGGGGCAAACCACATTTCTGAAATTCAATTGTATACATTGCTGTGGAAAAAAAAAGTAGATAAAAAATTAACGAATTAAGTTTAGCGAAATAAGTGTATTTTACTGTATTAGTGATAACAACTATTGTCATAAGAATAAAATGCCTAGAATTTAATAAACATGAGTACGTACCTGCTCTCACTGGGCCAAAAATTTTATCACGTCGTAAGTCCCTCATCAGAAAATCCAACTTAGTCTTGAATACTCTACAAAGTATATCAGGACGATCTTCAGCCTTCAATCCCCTCTTATCCAAAAAACGAACAATTTCTGGCCATTTCGGGTTACATGTGAATGTAATGAACAAATTTGGGTATCCAGCCCATCTGCATATAGCCATCGCATCCTGGTAACAATTGATCATATACCGTGGACCCCCTGTAAATGTAGAAGGCAAGTATACTCTCTTCCCTAATGATGCAGGATCCGCGTCACCTCTAACTAAGGCCTCTTCCAAGCCTTTGTATACCTCACACCTCAACTCTTTTTGGTGAAACCTAATATACACCAATCGTGATGATTCCACCATTGAATATGCATCGACCAAAAATTGTTGAAATAACCTTTTGGAAAATAAAATGTTCGAGGACTCACAATCTCTCTCCATAATTCTATATGCAAAAAATTCCCTCATACTCAATTTCTTTCGTGCACCAGACGACCTAGATCTTGAACCACTCAATGGAATGTCATCTCTATAGCCATCCTGACCGTAAAGGAAAAGCAATGGATATTGCAACCCCAGATACGACACATGTAACTCATTAATACGTTTAAGTAATCCAGATCGAGTTTCGACCACAATGTCTCGAGCACCTGGCAATGTTTCAAAATCTCCAACTATTAAAGCAGCAACTTCTTTAACATCAGGCATGTTATATCTTCTACCATCCCCATTTCTCTTACCAATGAGTTTCAACTGAACATTTCCAACTTCACCTTGACGTATCCTTTCTGTCACCATTCTAAAATATTGCACAAGAACATTATGCACATCAAGCATTTGTTTTAGATCAGACACGATATCCTCATGCAAAGTGTGACCAACTGCTGACCTTCTGCACAATAAAAAAATTGATTTTTATTTTATAAAACAGGATCTTGTCGTATTCATACAGTAAACAATTAAAATAAAAAGTATCGTTGCACATTAAAAATGCATACCTCACTGATCGGATTCTATTTTCCACTTCATTCTCCACATCATAAATGTAAAGTTGAGCAAACTTAGGAGTCGATCCTTCTACAGGCAATAAACTCCCAATAGAATGATAATTCTCTCCGTGTAAAATGAAAACAGGAGCAGATCTTGCATCGTTGATGTGAGAATCTATCTTCCCTCCCATAGATGTAAAAGAAAACATCATGTTGTATGATTGGATGTTTTCACGAAAATGTCTGCTCCTCTCATCATGGCCATATAATAAATCTTTAAATACTTGTGGGGGATCAAGCATATGTGGAAGCACAACCTTTCCATGAGTGCAACACAAAGAGAACTTTGGGGATCGACATGTTTTATAACGTTTATCCAATCTTTCCTCAAACCAAAAAATTGCCGCACAAAACTCGCACATAAAAGTCGGATCTCCAAAATCTTCATATTCTGATAAAAAAATTGTCAAGAAAACTTATTTAATAAGAAATTCCAAATTTGTTTCATACTAAATTTTGTAAATAATATTTCTATAAATGGAAATATAATAAAATTATTGTTATTTTGATAAGGCATTATAAATATAATAAAATTATCGTTATTTTGTTATTACGAAATAGCAAAGATAAAAAAAATAGTAATATTACTTGAGTTGGGCAACAATGGAGTGGTAATAATTTGATCATATGTAGTTACGCCTGATATGGACGGTAGAGTAGACTTTATTCCAACTGTGTGCTTTCCCGACCCCAGCAAACCCAACGATCTACTCCGATGATGTTCATTTGATGGTATGTCGCCCGTTAAATGTTGCGTAAACTGACTCCCAAACATTTGATGTCTAATATCTGAGAGAAATAAATTTAATTAGATTTTGTGAACAAAAATTATTGATTAAGAACTTTGTTTTTCTTCCATTCAAAATATATAGTACCATTTGTTATGTTGGAGAATGGCCTCTGTTGTTCATTCGATTGACATAGACTTGCTCTTCCTGAATGCGACGTAGGTTGCGAAAGAGTTGAGTTGATTTGGGCGTGCATTGGCGTGCGAAGGTTTGAAAGAATTAAAATATCAAAAAATTAAGAAGAGAATAATTTAGTGTTTTTATGTTTTTATATTCTGACCCAATAAGAAATTTACAATCAGCTTTGCAAGTCATTTATTTTTTTTTTCTGCTTAGAATAGAATAGAAAAAATAGCATCGTTGCTGAATAAATACAATGACACTAAACTGCCTCTAATTTTAATAACAATATAGGTCAAAATTTCTTCAAAAAAATAACAGTAGACTAAAAATGTTAAATTATTAATTTTGGTATAGCTTACCTTGTTGAATGGAATTTTGCAAGCGAATACACATAAAACATCAAAATAATGTGTTTTAGTTTTTATTATTTATGTAGTGCATTTAAAAAAACAATATTACCCATAATACAAATTAATGAAATATTATGGTTGTAATTGAGAAATTTAATACATTATTAAATTAAAATTCAAGACCCAATTAATTAAGAAATGTGTAAATTAGAGGTTGTAATAATAAATTATATAAATATAAATATAGTTGTCATTTTTATGCAGTAACAATAGTCATACTTGGGACATGAAAATAATTTATTATTGTAGCATCTTTAATTTTATGTTGCTTTTGGATTATAAGATGAAAAAAACAGGTTGTATACACACATATATGAATGAAACAATATATATATATATATATATATCTTATGAAATATCAAAGATAAAAGAAAATTGTAATATTACCTGAGTTGGGCAACAATGGAGTGGTAGTAATTTGATCATATGTAGTTACGCCCGATGTGGACGATAGAGTAGATTTTATTCTAGCTGTGTGTTTTCCCGACCCCAGCAAACGCAACGATCTACTCTGATGATGTTCATTTGATGGTATGTCGCCTGTTGAATGTTGCGTAAATTGACTCATAAACATTTGATGTCTAATATCTAAGAGAAATAAATTTAATTAGATTTTGTGAACAAAAATTATTGATTAAAAATTTTGTTTTTCTTAGTGTCAAAATATATAGTATCATTTGTTATGTTGGAGAATGGCCTCTGTTCTTCATTCGGTTGACATAGACTTACTCTTCCTGAATGTGACGCAAGTTGCGAAAAAGCTGAGTCGATTTGGGCGTGCACTGGCGTGTGAAGGCCTGAAAGAATTAAAATACAAAAAAATTAATGTGAGAATAATTTTGTGTTTTTATGTTTTTATATTCTGACCCAATAAGAAATTTACAATCAGCTTTGCAAGTCACTTATTAAGTTTTTCGTACAATAAGTTTTTTTTCTGAGTGCATATATATATATAGGGTTGAGCTGTTGCTTTGGTAAATGTTTTGAATTATTTAAAGACGGTGAGTTTTCCAAAGTATATAAAGACCAGTTATTTAGTTTTTCGGTAGAACACAAATTATTGAGAATACAAATCAAATTTATGGGGAAAAAATAAATTAATGAAAGCATTAAACGGTTTATACGAAAAACAAAAAAGTTGCGTAAACTTTTTGATCATGTGGTTACACAAGCATTAACGCAGGCATTAAACACGTGCATTAAATACAATGTTCAACATGTCCAATGTGAGATCGATGGTGTAGAATGTATTTGCCACAAAAAAATTATATATATATATATATATATAGTTTTGAAGTATTTTTTTTTTTCTAATTTACTCAGTATTTTTTCTCAGTGCTATATATATATATATATAGGGTTGAGTTGTTGTTTTGATAAATGTTTTGAATTGGTTGAAGACGATGAGTTTTCCAAAGTATATAAAGACCAGTAATTTAGTTTTTTGGTGGGACACAAATTATTGAGGATACACATCAGATTCATGGGAAAAAAAATAAATTAACGCAGGCATTAAATGGTGTAGTTACATAGGCATTAACGCAAGCATTAAACGCGTGAATTAAATGCAATGTTCAACATGTCCAATGTGAAATCGGTGGTGTAGAATGTATTTGCCACAAAAAAAAGAAAAAAATACAATTCCAAAGTTTTTTTTTTTCTAATTTACCAAATATTTTTTCTGAGTGCATATATATATATAAATGTTTTGAATTGGTTAAAGACGATGAGTTTTCCAAAGTATATAGAGAACAGTGATTTAGTTTTTCGGTGGGACACAAATTATTGGGGATACAAATCAGATTTATGGAGAAAAAAATATAGGGTTGAGTTGTTGCTTTGGTAAATGTTTTGAATTGGTTGAAGACGGTGAGTTTTTCAAAGTATATAAAGACCAGTAATTTAGTTTTTTGGTGGGACACAAATTATTGAGGATACACATCATATTCATGAGAAAAAAATAAATTAACGCAGGCATTAAATTTTGTAGTTAGGCATTAACGCAAGCATTAAATGCGTGAATTAAATGTAATGTTCAACATGTCCAATGTGAAATCGGTGGTGTAGAATGTATTTGCCACAAAAAAAAGAAAAAAATACAATTCCAAAGTATTGTTTTTCTAATTTACCAAGTATTTTTTCTGAGTGCATATATATATAAATGTTTTTTATTGGTTAAAGATTGTGAGTTTTCCAAAGTATATAGAGAACAGTGATTTAGTTTTTTGGTGGGACACAAATTATTGAGGATACACATCATATTCATGAGAAAAAAATAAATTAACGCAGGCATTAAATTTTGTAGTTACATAGGCATTAACGCAAGCATTAAATGCGTGAATTAAATGTAATGTTCAACATGTCCAATGTAAAATCGGTGGTATAGAATGTATTTGCCACAAAAAAAAGAAAAAAATACAATTCCAAAGTATTTTTTTTCTAATTTACCAAGTATTTTTTCTGAGTGCATATATATATATATAAATGTTTTTTATTGGTTAAAGATTGTGAGTTTTCCAAAGTATATAGAGAACAGTGATTTAGTTTTTTGGTGGGACACAAATTATTGAGGATACACATCATATTCATGAGAAAAAAATAAATTAACGCAGGCATTAAATTTTGTAGTTACATAGGCATTAACGCAAGCATTAAATGCGTGAATTAAATGTAATGTTCAACATGTCCAATGTCAAATCGGTGGTGTAGAATGTATTTGCCACAAAAAAAAGAAAAAAATACAATTCCAAAGTATTTTTTTTCTAATTTACCAAGTATTTTTTCTGAGTGCATATATATATAAATGTTTTTTATTGGTTAAAGATTGTGAGTTTTCCAAAGTATATAGAGAACTGTGATTTAGTTTTTTGGTGGGACACAATATGGATCGTGTTGTTCAACTTCATTTGCAATTTGAAGAAAAAGATGACGATTCATTCGGAATCTCCTTCAAAAAAACCCTTCATATACACAAGGGGTTGCAAAATAGACACGATAGAGTCTTTTGTAGCCTTCAACTCTACCACGATTAATTATTCTACGGCCTGGAACAGAACCACGATGCCTTCTTACCCGTCCACGATTAGATCCTTCTGACCTTCTGGTTGAATCATACAGCATATCTAATTGATCATCATCTTCTTCCTCAATATTGAGGATCCCTCCTAAAATATTAGGATAACGATTCATATTGATGGATGAATGCAAATATGAGATGATGAATGATTTTAGAGAGAGAATGTAATATAGATGAATGAAAACATGAAAAAGATTATCATATTTATATATGAATTTAAAATTTTTGAATTTTTATTTTGGCGGATAAATTTTAAAATTTCAAATTCAATGGTTGAATTTTGAAATTTGAATTTCAGCGGTCAAAATTTGAATTTTGAAATTTAAATTTTTAATTATATTTTTTAATAAAAAAATATTAAAATGGCACCTATATTTGCAATCTACCATTGGAGCAGATGTAAAATTTAAAAGTGCCATAACACTATTTAAAGTCGTAAAATGCTAAAATAGCACCCCAAAATAGCACTCCCCCTTGGAGATGCTCTAAACTAATTAATTAAAATAAACTTCAACTTAACTACTAATTTAATTTAACTAACTAATTAACTAATTAAAACAAACTAATTACTTTAATTAACTTAATAAATTAACTAATTAATTAAAATAAACTAATTAATATAAACATTTACCTTTCTGTCGATTCCTCCCTTCTTCAGCTCGCAGGACTTCTCCTTCCTTAATGGCTTAATCCCCTGGCTGTGTTACCTATTTATAGGCTCAACCAACCCCCCTGATTTTCCCTCAAACCATGGTTTAATCCATAGACTTTCAATTAATTAAACATCTCGACCACTGCCCATTTACATGGCTAAAATTTAGCAAAATTGCAAGCCAAATTGAGGCTAAAACGGACGTGTGGCGAGGGAAGCACCAGCACGCACCACGTGGCGCAGCTGGGCTGCACAAGGCCAGCACCTGGCCTCCCCAAAACGACGTCGTTTTGGGGCGCTTTGGCTGATTAAAAATTAGCATTTTTCCTCCAAGCGCTCACCTACCAGGACTCGAACCCTCATCCCAGCCTTTCTCTTTGCGCCCGCATGCCAGCTGCACTGGCTTCTCCTTCAACTTATATATGCTTCCCATTATATTTAATCAATGTTCCAGACCTCTTTTCGGAATTACACTAGTGCCCCAGAATCTTCGAAAATCACACACACCCCCACACCTTATTTCCTCTTATTACACTTATACCTCGAATATTCCAAAAAAATCCACCAAATTAATTTCATCATTATTTCCATAAATATTCTTAAATAATTTACTTAATTACCTTAATTCCTTTTTTTCTCAAAATATCATAAATAAATATTTTCTCCAAAATATCAAAATATTTTGAAATAGCCCAAAATCAAAATTAATTACTTGTCTGCAAATTTCAAGATGTTATAACTGGCAAGATTCGAACACAGGCTAGACAGCCTATTGGGTGCCCAACCCTACCAATTGCGCTATGCCCTGGAGGCTCTCACCCTTTGATCTTAATATTATTTATATCGTGTCTATATAAAAATCACAAACCCAAATAAAGAGAAAGTCATTGGATGCTGGAGGAGAGAGTCGTCACCGCCTTTGGAGCTACTAGAGCTGCTAATAGCCAAATCTGGCTCTGCTCATCGTTCAAATATACGCACACATACACAAATCGATATGGTTTTTAGCTTGGAGAAGTTGAAGAAGATGGCTTGCTACTCATCGTCGACACTAAGAAATAGACCAAGAAATAGAATAAGCTTTAAGAGCCATAAATAAATTTTAGAAACAATCATAAAACAGAGTTGAGTTGGGATTTTCATTCAGTTCACCTTTATGCTTCAATTATGGGTAGACGGACAGAAATAAGTTCACAAAATAGCTCAACGATCTCCTGTGCAGCCATCATTTTCTCTTCTCTAATATAATATGCTCTACCTAGAAAGCAAATTTAAAATCAATTAGAAGAACAAAAATAAAGAAGAATCTTGTGACCATGATTAAAGCAACTAACTAAAGCCTCTTACAGCTCAACAATTATTCTTCACAAAATTTTTATTCTCCAAATCAATACACGAAAAGATAATCTAGCATCCCAGGAATACTAAAAATAGTCTTCTTTACTCGAATCCAAGCAGTTGCTTCTTAACCAGTCTCTAGGAGTTTGGCCATTTGTTCTATTTGAACCCCCCCTCCTATTTCTCAGCAACTTTATGCGTGGGATTGTTAATTTCAACAGGGTTTTAATGTAAATTAGGAACACAAACATGCAACCACTAATTTCAACACTAATTCCAGTAACACACAACTAACATGGAACCAGATTTGGATACCAAAACTCAAAAAATCATAATTAAATTTTCAGCAACATACAACTAACATGGAACACTAATTTCAAAAGTAAGGCATTCACTCATTGATCATTGAGAAGGTCAAGTTGGGTGAAAATGTTTTTTTGATGCAAAGCCAATCCAAGATTAAGAACCCATCTTGTGTTGTCGATTGACTAATTAATGTCATCAAGTCTATTCTTTTTTTATTAACGTTTAATCAGTTTCTCAGTACATTTTCCATACTTGGGGTTTTGTTTTGTTATCAATTGACCCAGGCAAGAGCTAGTGAAAGGGCCAGTGATCAAGGGAATGGACCTAGGCATGTCTAAACTTGGCTAAAACCAAAAATTACCACTACTCAATTGACCTAAACTCAGATCCTCACACCGTCATTGCAATCATCCAATCTGTTACTGCTCATTTTCCTCTTAGCCCTATTGATGCAGGACTCATCATCATCATCAAAAGAAACCTGCTCAGCAAACCTCTTCTTCAAGCTCTTCCCCCGTTTCCCAAAGCTCATCTTTGGCAGTGATTATAAAAGGTGGAAAAACAATGTGGAAGAGCACCCAACCAACATTCTCTATGCCTTTTCACCTTTGTCTCTGTCTTTTGTTCAACTCCAACTCACCCACCTTTTTTTTCACTATGTTTCTCTCTATTTTCCTCTTTATATATTTATATATATAAATTATGCTGCTATGCACGATTGATTAATCTATGACTATCCCCTTGAATTCTGATTCAATTTTTTGTCTAATGTATCAAAGAGAAACCCAGAGAAACAATGACCAATTGAGTGTGAGTGAAGTTTCAACACATCAAGAAGAAACAAATTAAGCCTCAGGAATCCGATGAAATTTTGGGCGGAAGAAGAAAGTGAAAAGAATCAAAATGTGTATGTCTGTGTGTATACTACAAATGAATGAGTTATACGCAAAGATCAAGAACAGATTGAAACTTCAAACAATACCCACCCCCACCAGTTGTCGCTCAGTTCATTGGGAGCCGACAACTCGACGGTCGACGACGGCGGCGACAGTGGGTCGAACTTATCCATGGCAACGCTGCCCTTGATGCTGATCGCAACGTTGTCGTGGGCCAGGGGTGGGGAAGGTGCTGAGCCAAATTCGGACCCCGGGTCGAGGGAAAAAGGAGATCGAAGTGATGAAGGCAACAATGAAAGTAGTCTCTGATAAAGGAGAGAGGAAAAAAAAGTTGCGATAGGTAGAGAGAAAGAGAGAGAGGAGAAGTGGGGAGACAGAGGTGACAAGCGGGAACAAAAATTCATCTCAATCATTCATCTCAACCAAATTTAATGTTTTTAGAGGTTCGCCAATAATATTTAAGTTATCAACATATGCACTAATTATAACAAACTCAAATCATTCTTGTACCTTTCTTTCAATAAATAAACTAAATAAGTCTAGATTGTTTTAATATTTATCTTTGTAATTTTATTGAATTGACTTCCTGGGAACTTGAATCAGATGTTTCAAACATTTCATCTTGGGATTGTCATGCACAATAGGTGAAAAGTTTCGCCATAATCACGGCTAAATCATTGTGAAAACTTTAGGTGTTTGGATACAGGTCCAAAAACCTCGTGTCTTTTAAGTGAATTTAATTTTGCTTGAACTAATAAGTAAAAGTAACAGAGTAAAAAGTAAAACAATTTATAACAGAGTAAAACAAAATACGAAAAATAAAGGGTCTGATTTGTGTACTATTTTCAGTCCATTTTTAATTTTTAATCTATTAAAATAATAAAAATATATTTATTTTTATATTTTTAAAAATACATTTCAAAAATAAGAAAAAATATTAAAAAGAAAATTCAAAACTTTTATTATTTTGAGTGTTTTCAATCAAAATACTCCCAAAAATTGAAAACACCAAAAATGTTAATTGTTGAATGTCTTCGTCTCTTTCTTCTCTTCTCTTTCGCTCGCACTTGTTATTGCCATCACCATCATCGTTCTACCGCCCACACCTTCATTCGTCAATGCCCTTGCATTGCGACCAACAACCCAAATCAATTGTCCCTGATTCTTAAATGGCCTTCGTCGTTCGTCTCTACCCATCGCTGTCATTCAAATCACAACCTTTCCTCACCTTTCGTCGATCATTTCTTCTTTCAACCGTCATCTTCAAAAACTTAAGATGTCTTCATGTTTTGTGGGACCAAAACCTAACTAATGTGTTTGAAAAAAATTAGAATGCTCTCAAATTATTTTGGAAAATAGATTTGAAGCATGGTTTTATGGAACATATTTCTTTTGCTGTTAATGTCATATTGATCTCAAGACATACTGAAACTCAAACACTAATCCACTTTTTCTTTGTAATTTTTTATTTTGAGAAATAATTTTTAAAATGTTGAAACAGAATTCATTTTTAATTTTTTGAAAGCAAATTATCAAAATAAAAAATTCAAAATTAAAAATTGAGAAAAAATTTCTTCTAAGGGCTTTTTTCCCCATTTTAATTCTGAAGATTGTATGATTAGAACTTAAGGAAAATAAATAAAAATACCCGCGGGGGGGATTGTTTTTAACATTTTTGCCAACCACAAATACTCAATTCACTTTATGGCCTCGTATGTTTGTATAATTTACATCTTTGATAATATTAAAAAATATATTTAATTGGGAAAGATTAAGGGAGAGGAGAAGAGCGGGTGAGTTGTCATTTGTAAACAATTGCAAATTCATCCATCGCAGAAAGCAATTTTACAGCCCCCCATTCCACTACCGAATGAAGAAGTCATAGTAACCTGTAAGAAAAGCAAGCAAGACATAGCAAACGACACCCATATTACGTTTTTCATTAGACCAGCCACCGAAATGTAACAGTAACCAGCCGATTCATGACAAAACAGAGACTAAAAAGCATGAAAACAGGAAACATTGGGCTAATATTAGAGAAGACCAATGAGTTCATTGGCTTCCACTTCAACACTACAAACACCGAAGCGTCGTTAGTACTCGTCAGCATCGTCTTCATCCCCCTCTCCCGACTCCGCTCCAACTTCCTCGTAGTCCTTCTCCAGAGCAGCTAAATCTTCTCTCGCCTCGGAGAACTCTCCTTCTTCCATGCCCTCGCCCACATACCAATGCACGAAAGCCCTCTTTGCATACATCAAATCAAACTTGTGATCAATCCTCGAGAACACCTCCGCAACACTGGTGGAGTTCGAAATCATGCAGACAGCTCTCTGGACCTTGGCCAAGTCGCCGCCAGGAACCACAGTGGGCGGCTGATAGTTGATCCCGCACTTGAACCCAGTTGGGCACCAGTCAACGAACTGGATGGTCCGCTTGGTCTTGATTGTGGCCACGGCCGCGTTCACATCCTTGGGCACCACATCGCCACGGTACATCAGGCAGCAAGCCATGTACTTGCCATGCCGAGGATCGCATTTGACCATCATGGACGCCGGCTCGAAGGCGCTGTTGGTGATCTCCGCAACAGAGAGTTGCTCGTGGTAGGCCTTCTCGGCCGAGATCACCGGGGCGTAAGAGGAAAGCATGAAGTGGATTCTCGGATACGGGACCAAATTGGTCTGGAACTCGTTCACGTCCACATTCAGGGCTCCATCAAATCGGAGAGATGCAGTCAGTGAAGAAATGACCTGATAGAAAACAAATAGATAAACAAAATCACCATATGCTTTTGCTATACAAGCACCTACCTAACATAGATCTGAGAACAACGAAAACAACTCAAATACCTGAGAAACAAGCCTGTTGAGATTAGTGTAAGTAGGCCTCTCGATGTCCAAAGATCTGCGGCAGATATCGTAGATCGCCTCGTTATCAAGGAGAACGGCGACATCGGTGTGCTCCAAAAGGGAATGAGTAGACAAGACGCTGTTGTAAGGTTCAACAACAGAGGTGGAGATCTGAGGGGAAGGGTAAACAGTGAATCCAAGCTTTGATTTCTTTCCATAATCCACAGAAAGCCTTTCAAGAAGGAGAGATCCCAGGCCGGATCCCGTTCCACCACCAACGGCGTGGAAAACCAGGAAGCCTTGGAGTCCCGTGCAGTTGTCCGCAAGCTTTCTTATGCGATCCAGACAGAGATCCACAATTTCTTTCCCAACTGTTCACAAGGTCAAATAATCCGTTAGATTAACAACATCTGGCCTAGAAACTATTGATTCTCAAAGATCCAAAGGCTAAAAGCATATCTCTTACTGGTATAATGTCCTCTAGCGAAGTTGTTGGCGGCGTCCTCTTTGCCGCTAATGAGTTGCTCCGGGTGGAATAACTGGCGGTAGGTTCCCGTCCTGACCTCGTCGATCACCGTCGGTTCCAGATCTACAAACACAGCGCGCGGAACATGCTTTCCGGCACCGGTTTCGCTGAAGAATGTATTGAAGGCGTCGTCTCCGCCGCCTACGGTTTTGTCGCCGGGCATTTGTCCATCAGGCTGCAATCACAAGAACCATAAATACACCATTACGCAGTGAGAAAGTAAGATCTGAGAAATTTGTGTGTCGTCTAGGCCAAAAACTCACATGGATTCCATGCTCGAGACAGTAAAGCTCCCAGCACGCGTTTCCGACCTGGATCCCGGCCTGGCCAATGTGAATCGAAATGCACTCTCTCATCTTCGGAAAATGATTGATTCGCAGAAACTGTGAGAATGGGAGAAGAGGAAGATTGAAATTGCCGAGACGTATACAAAGACGTCAGGGCAAGAAACAAATAATGGATGGATGAGAAACGGTTGAGAGAGTGGTGGGTTTATAATAAGCGGAAGAAACCAACGGCTCTCTCTCTCTCTCTCTCTCTGTTTGGTAGCGCAGCGCTTTTCAAGCTCTTCGAAATTTGGCCTGAATTGTGTGGGGTCCAGCTGGCACCGACCGTATTTGAAATTTGAAATTCGAATTTTGAATTTGCAACGCACGTATGATAACAACAATTAACAAGGTCTGAGAGAGGGCCAATGCCGCCTTTCCAATTCCAGCTGTTGTTTTGGGGCTTCCAATAATGGCTAAATTGCACAAACACCCTTCTGATTTGATTTATTTGTATACAAATTTTTATGATTTAATTTTCTTACTCAAACCTGGGTAACGTGTCATTTAAATCTCAATTGAACTAAATTAAGTGAATTAAAGAAAGATTAAAAGAATTATGTTAATTAAATTCAAATTAACTCATAATAAAATTAGAAAATCAAATAATCAAAAATAAAAGATTGGTTGCTGGCTCACACACAAGGTGTTCTAGAATAGCAAGATAGAGTTAAGTGCGGTTACTAATTTTTATTTCTTGTTTTTATTTTATTAAAAATTGGCATTTATTTAATTTAATACCTTTAATTAATATGATTTAATTTAATTGGAGTTTAAATTATAGTATTAATAATAGAGGGGGTATCTATAAAAAAATTAAACCACAAATGTTTTTTAAGATTATTTTTAAATCGTATAGGAGTAATTTATCTTTAAATATTTTAATAATATATTATTATGCTTTATTATATAATTAAACATACAATTTTAGTGTTACGAAGTTATTTCAAAAACATGTTTTTCTAAAATATTAGTTGAATATTATCGACGTTCAGAATTGGTCGATCGTGATTCGTTGGCTTGCAGTGATAAAATGAACACTACCAGGAAGGAGAATAGGCACAACAAAGGAATTTGATGTGGTTGCGGTGAATGTTTCGGTCGTCGATACCCGCAAACACTCTGATGTTCGAGTCAGTATGAGTATAAGGAGCAGTGGTGTATCAATAGACTAAAAGGGAAAACATACATTAGCTTAAAGCTGGCTGATATATAGGAAGAGATGTCATCTCCGTTTGCATCATGCTTTTACAGGTGATAGGACTGAATATCAGCACCGACAAGGGTTCCCAAATGACGGCATAGTATTGAAGGAACCCTCATTAATATGGATGCAGATAGGCACGTAGATACCTAATAGAGGCTGCAATGACATTGCTGCAGGCTGGTATAAGGCCAAGATGGGACCGGCATAGGCCGAGAGAAAGGGGCTAGATTGAGCTTGGATGGTCCAACCAGAATGATGTCTAACCCGTAATTGTTCTCAAATTATTTCATGGCCCTGTTGCATATGCGAGCTGAATGATCGGCCAGCAAGCTGAACGCATCACTGAGAGCTCGCTCTGGGTCCCGCAGTCTGCGAGCTTTATGTGTTGCTAGAAGTTCACATGGTTCCATGGTATGAGATCGAAGTGGGCAACGTGCAACCTCGTACTAACAAACTTGGCCTTGGGTCATTGGGTTTCAAGAGATTAGGCTAGCCTATTGGGTCGAGTCCAGCCCGCTTCATGCTAGCAGAAAAAATAAATAACATTAGCCCTCCCCAGCTCTTAATGCGACCTGCGGACTGAGATGTGGCTGAAACGAGCTATGCGATCAGTCGATCTGTCTTTCTGACTTCTACCTAATCGTTACAAATCATGTCATCTCGTGCTACACGTCTAGTAGATCGTGGAAAGTAATCATTTGGGAGAGCAATAGCAGATCCTAGCTTAATAACGTGATTCTGACTTGTGTTGCCAAACTATAGGTTCAAGTAGATTGTGTTGCGATCTCAGTTAACATACCATGGCTTTCAACCGTAACGATAAGATAATAATAGTTGATTTATGTGATGATAACCAGATCGATCCAAGTCTTGGTCAATACGTCATAGAGAGATAATATCCGAGTTATATCAAAAATCCTGCCAAGATATATGTCCAGGTAGACTACGGTCCGATCCCAGCTAACATACCATGGCTTCAGGAATTGATCAATTACTAAGCCCAAGTAGATCGTAGTTGGATCCCAACTAACATACCATGGCTTTTTGCAAGTTTAGCGAGCTAAGAAGGAACACCTAGGTACACTACAAAAAACAGGTTTTTTTGCGGCGGTTTTCAAAACCGTCGCTAAACTCCAAATTTAGCGGCGGTTTTCCAACCGTCGCTAAATTCCTATTTAGCGGCGGTTTTCTTAGCATTTCGCGGTGATTTTTAAAAAATCGTCGCTAAAATACAAAACAAAATTAAAAAATAAAAAATAAAAAAAAATTAATTTTTGCGACGGTTCAAAACCGCCGCTAAATGCATTAAATTAAAAAATTAAAATTAAATTTAACTGCGGTTTTCAAAAAACCGCCGCTAAAATACAAAACAAAATTAACAATTAAAAAATAAAAAAAATTAATTTTTGCGGCGGTTCAAAACCGCCGCTAAATGCATTAAATTAAAAAATTAAAATTAAATTTAACGGCGGTTTTTCTAAAACCGCCGCTAAAATACAAAACAAAATTAATAATTAAAAAATAAAAAAAATTAATGATTTGCATTTAGTACTTATTGCATTAATAATTTACATTTTGTAATTTGCATCTTTATATATATAAAAGTAGGATAGTCTTCAAAAAAAGAAATTTCTCCCCAAAACTTGCATTAATGATTTACAAATAATACTTATTGCATTAATAATTTACATTTTGTAATTTGCATCTTTATATATATAAAAGAATGATAGTTTTCAAAAAGGAAATTTCCCCCCAAAACTTGCATTAATGATTTACAAATAATACTTATTGCATTAATAATTTGTATTTTGTAATTCGCATTAATAATTTAAAATTTTCAATTGTTTTGAAATAATAAATAGTAATAAAATTTTCCCCCAAATTAAATCCATCAGATGAAAGTACTATGATCGCAATCACTGTGGGGCTCCGAAAGGATGGGAAGCTCTATGAGAGCATATACAAGTCCCTTATAAAAAATTTAGGGGAGTTCTATGAATGAGCTGTTAAGGAGATCCGGTGGGAAGAGGCCTTTGGCTCGAAAAAGCCCATGAACATAAGGAAGAGGCTGAGAATTCCAATTAACTTTCATAATTCTTATTGGAATTCATGAATCTTCATTCGGTAAGCTTATTACGCTTTGTTCATATTAATTATTGTTAAAAATTCGATTGAATGTCCTTCAAATTGGGGGGAGAGATACCATGGTTTGCGATCTGGGGTCCATTTATCTTAGCCTCCGTGCTATGGTTTACGGCTTATCTGATCATTCATCTTGGTCCTTCCCAAGTTATGGTTTGTGAGCTGAGACTCATTCCTCTTAACTTAATGTCATGGTTTAACACATATTGAGTAACCATTTCCATTAATTATTCAGAGCTAAGGGTTTGCTAGTTAGGGTCCTTTCTTCTTGACTCAAGTCATGGTCTACGACCTACCACTACAAAAAAATTGGCATTTAGAGGCGATTTTTTTTGCATTTAGCGGCGGTTTTTAACCGCCACTAAGTGATTTAGCGGCGGTTTTAAAACCGCCGCTGAAACAACCGTCGTGGAGCATTTAGCGGCGGTTTTGACCAACCGCTGGAATAACCGCCGCCGCTTTGCGGCGGTTTTAAAACCGCCACAAAATCAATGATTTAGCGGCGGTTTTTTTAAATTTTAGTGGCGGTTTTTAAAACCGCCGCTAAAATTAAAAAAATTAAATTTTTTTATTTTAGCGGCAGTTTTTCAACCGTCGCAAAAATTAAAAAAAATTAAAATTTTAAAAAATAAAAAATTAAAATTTTAAATTTAGCGGCTGTTTCTAAAACCGTAGCTAAAATTAAAAAAAAATAAAAATTTTAATTTTAGCGACGGTTTTAAAAACCGCCGCTAAAATTAAAATAAAATTAAAAATTTTAATCACACCTGCCCACGCCCACTCGGTTGCCCACCACCCAGCCACGTGGCCGCATATTCGCACGCCACCCACAACCTCCTCTATACCATTGCATGCTTGAAACCGCCTGTTCTACCAACTTGCCTTGTTATATAATTGCATATATAAATTATATACCACTATTTTTCAGAATTATATTTTATATTTTTTAATATAGAAAGAAAAACATTAATTAATTTATCATTTTTTAAAAGAATAAAGGAATAAATAAAAAATAAATTAATTGAATTAAATTAACTAAATTAATTTATTAAAAATAAAAAATTATATATTTTTTAAAATTATTAAAATTTTGTTAACTTTATTTTTATTTTTATTTTTTTAAATTAAATTTTTAGTTAACTAGTGGTGAATCCGCATGATATATGGGAGAGTTTAATTTAAAAATAAAAAATAAATTTATTATTTTAAATAATTTTAACTAAATTGATAATTATAATTTTTTTAATCTTTAATCACTTTGAAAAAATTTAAATTTACTTAATTATTCACTATTCAATATGCTAATGGAGAATACTTTTAATTCAATATACTTATAATTTTTTTTATTATATTATATTTATTTATAAATAAATATTATAAAATCTATTTATTATATTATAATTATAAATATAAATTAAATATGAGTAAGAATAATTTTTTTCAATAATAAGAAAAATTTTGAAAAAATGAATTTTGATTTCTTCCATAGTCTTAAAATTGTGATACCTTAAATATTAATTAGCATTGAAAAACCCTAATACTTGACAACCCTAATAATTGACATTTGGCAAAATACTTTATTTGACTATCATATTTTAATATTATATAAATATACATAGAATAAAGATATAAAAATAATATATTAAATAAATAGATAGTTTTCTATGAATTAATTAATAGTTTAAGTTATCTACTAATATTTCTCATAAAATTCATGCAAATTTAATAGAAAACAATTAGCATTGAAAAACTTGTATATTTAAAATTTATTATTAATTTTACAATAATTAGTATATATTATTTCGAAACAATTGAAAGATTTAAATTATTAATGCAAATTACAAAATGCAAATTATTAATGTAATAAGTATTAAATGCAAGTTTTGGGAGAAAATTTTATTACTACTTATTATTTCAAAGAAATTAAAAGATTTAAATTATTAATGCAAATTACAAAATGTAAATTATTAATTCAATCAGTATTAATTGTAAATCATTAATGTAAGTTTTGGAGGAAAATTTCTTTTTTTAAAGACTATCCTACTTTTATATATATAAAGATGCAAATTACAAAATGTAAATTATTAATGCAATAAGTACTAACATATCTGAACCTTTCAATGTAGTCCTTCAAGGATTCATTGGGTCGCTAAAACACTGTAGCGAGGTGGAAGATCGGGGCAAGCTGCCTCCTAAGTGACCTGTATCTACTTATAAACTTTCTCTAACATTCCTTCCAGCTACAGATGTTGCGAGGACGAAGACTTTTTAGCCAGGTCTAAGGTATTTCTCTTAAGGTCGTAGGGAAGACACGACACTTTACCAGTGAGCTTGAAGTCTGAAGGTCCATCTGGACTTTGAACGTATCCAAATGATTGTATGGATCGCCGTATTCGTTGTATTGAGAGATATTGGGGTCTTGAATTTGCAAAGGAGAGGCTCCAGTCCGATTTCTCTAGAGCATAGGGTCCTCTCTTCGCGATCTTCCCTCCTATCATAGATCCCGTGTCTTACCTCCAGTTGTTTGACCCTCTGTAACAATCTTTCCACGGTGGGGTTTGGATCTGTAGATCGCCTAGTACGAGATCACTTCTCCTATCCGTTGGCTCGCTCTGGTGAATAGCGATCTTACGACATACGCTACCTTCTGTACTCGGGGGCCCCGGCATGAATTTTCACTTGGCTGATTCCTTTGATGGACCTCTTGATGGCGATCTCCATAACGATTCACCCTCATCCTCAGGTCCGTGGGGTACACCTCTAGTTCGCCATCACGGCATTGTCGTTCTTCTATCATTGGATACCGCAAAATTGAGGAATGCACTAATCCAGTTCGTTGTCGAGTTCCCACAACTTCTCTTTAATCCGGAGTAAGTCTTTTACCCCGAAGCTGAGGGACACCCCATGATGGCACGATCTCAACCTGCTTTTGGGTTGAGTAAGCCTGTGTTTGAGCCAATGCCCTAACCGCGTCAGCGAGCTGCTTGATCGTATCTTCCAGTGCTTCTTAACGTTTGTTACCAGACATGGATCATCTCCATCCCTAGGATCAAAGCAATAGGCTAGGCAGGAGCCCATGAGGGCACACAGACGATAACTCCAACTAGTGGTAGAATAGGGGCACCAGCTGCAGAAACAACGAGTCTCAAGACTTATGGAACATCATGCGATTGGCCTCAATGAATCTCTGGCGAATCGGCCACAGTACCAGAGCTTCGCGCGTACCTTCCTCTTACCATGGTCAGCAATCAAAGCGACTCTCACCAAAATGTCGACGTTCGAAATTGGTCGACCGTGATTCGTTGACTTGCATTGATGAAATGAATACAAACGGGAAGGATAATAGGCACAACAAGAGAATTTAATGTGGTTGCGATGAATGTTCTGGCCGCCGGTACCTGCAAGCACTCCGATGTTCAAGTCAGTATGAGTATAAGGAGTGGCGATGTATCACTAGGCTAACCGAGAAAGCATAGATTAGCTCTGAAGAGAGCTGACTGATATATAGGAGGAGATGTCCTCTCCGTTTGCATCGTGTTTTTGTAGGTGATGGAACTGAATATCAGAGCCGACAGGGGTTCCCAAATGACAACATAATTTTGATGAAACCCTCATTATTGTGGATGCAGATGGGCACGTAGATACCTAGTAGAGGTTGCAATGATATTGTTGCAGACTAGTATAGGGCCAGCATGGGACCGGCATGGTCCAAGAGATGGGTCGAGAGAAAGGGGGCTAGAATGGGCCTAGATGGTCTAGCCAGAATGATGTCTAACTCGTGATTGTTTTTTGGTTATTTCGTGGCCTTATTGCATATGCGAGTTCAATGATCGGCCTGCAAGCTGATTGCATCGCTGAGAGCTCGCTCTGGGTCCTGCGGTTTGTGAGCTTTATGTGTTGCTGGGAGCTTGCATGATTCTGCTGTCTGAGTTTGGAGTGGGCAATATGTGACCTCGTACTAGCGAGCTCGGCCTTGAGCTCATTGGGTTTCAAGAGATTGGGCCGGTTTACTGGGTCAAGTCACTTCTTGCAAGCAGAAAATATATATAACAAATATTTTGTTTAAAAACAAAAAATTGTTATATAAATAAAATTTAAACTCATAACTTTTTATATCTAATACAAAACTAATTTAAAATTAATTATATGTTATACTAAAATTTAATTTCACATAAATACTCTTTAAAAAAGTTAAAAACTAAACTTCAACTATCAAGTATATTTTTTAATTGGATAAATTGTAAATAGCACTGTCTAAGTTTGGCCAAATTGCAATAAATTATAATGAATAAATGGAGAGAGAAAAAGATGAAACCTAAGAGAAAGATTAAGATAGAAAGAGAAAAATAAACCTATTCCTTCAAGTTGCCGTTATTACCATCGTCAATTATTGGAACAGAGAAAGTAGACGAAGAATTTGAGAATAAAGATAAATGTAAATGAAAAGTGAAGAAAAATGTTTAAATATATATGTATTTAATGCATAAGGTTAATTTTTGATTAAATTAAAAATTAGGAATAATTTTATATTTTTTCAAACATTTAAAATGTTTTTTGCAATTACCCTAAACTTTAAGGGCGCCACTGAAATTTTTCTTTTTTCTTTTTTTTAATTTACACGCCCATGGCATACCCTTGGATATTCTATTATTACTGTGTTATTTTTTATTTTTTTATAATATATTTTTTCTTTGAAACCTAAAATTTCAAGAATTATGTTTTCGAATACATTGTGGAGGCCCATTTAACAGCCCGTTAGGTTAATGGACTGCGTTGTTACTCGGGCAGCCTGGCCCAGTAAATGTTAACGGCCTTTTCTGGACTAACGGATTAGACTCACGACTTGTTGCCGGATTACTCATTTTTAGAGAAATTACACAAATTATATGGATTTTTTGGGGCAAAAATGCCCCCTTAAAAATAAAAGATACGGGTTAACTTAAATATATATTTTATTAACATAATCTCTTGAGTTTGAAAGTGATTGGAGAAAGGGGAACATGGAAATGATTTATATATTAAAGGGGCAAAATGGTCCAACGGCCCTTTAATTGCACTTGCGCCCAAATTAATTAATACCAAGGATGGTATTAAATGTATCATAATCGGTGGGATAATTTAATCCATTTCTTCATTAATTTTATACTTCTTTCAATCAAATAACTTACAGAATTTGACAAATAATAAAAAAAAGACTTAATTTAAACATAACTTAAAATGGGCTTTGTTGGTGGAGGGCCGTTTGCAGACCATTTACATTAATGGGCTTCTTTGATACCTGGGCCAGGTGGCTCATTATCCGTTAGAGGCCCGTTCCGGGTCAATGGACTGGAAGGCTTGGAGGACCAAGCTACAAGATTTGTAACCTTAATCCGGCAGACGTCATGCGATTTTTTTTTTTTTTTCTAAAACAATACAACTTTAAAAATAGGGGTGAGCAAAAGTTTGGTTAAATCGAACTAACCGAATTGAATCAAAAAGTTCGGTCAATTTAGTTCTATTTTTCAAAAAGAGCGGTTCAATACGACTATATTTTTCTTTAAAAATCGGTTATTCGGCTCAGTTTGATTATTTTCATAAAAATATTCAAAAAATCGAACTAAACCAAACCGAACCGAACTTGTAGCAAATAGCCCCTGGTGAACTGAATCTGCCACACCCCCCCCACACAAACTGAATTGGCCACCCCCTCACGCAAGCGCAACACCCCATGGGCCTGTCTCTGTTCTTCGTTCTTCTTTCTTTCTATCTCTCTCTCGCGTCTCACAATTTCATCTTCTCTTTTCTTCGAGTTCGAGTCTTCACAGATTTGACCATGGCGAAGACAAAGACAAAGACAAAGGCGATTTGATGGTAATGGCGAAGATGAAGGCTTTTCAATGCTTCGTAGATCAGGCATTGGTCGAAGACTTTTCGTCTTCATCTCTTCATCTGTTCTTTTTCCCTCCACCATCCGTCGCCGTCGTCGATGGGGAAGAAGAAGACGAAGGCTAGAGACAAAGACGACGTCGATGGTTTTTTTGTAAGTTTGCCAACTATTTCTTTTTTACATTGAAAGTTTGAAACCTAGATCTACTAAAATCTAACCATTATATGCTTTTAATTTTGGGGTATGTGGGTCACCGTAATTAGGGGAATCTAATGATCGATTTCGATCATCGAAATCACTAGTAGGCTACGTGGCTGGTAGCAATAGCAAAGCCGATTTTTTGGTTATTTTGTCTTCCAATTCGATTTTTGGTTTAGTTAGCACGATTTAGGTTTTAGTTAGTTCGGTTTAGGTTTCGGTTAATTCGATTTTTTGGAGTTAGTCAGTCGAGTCGGTTCAGTTATTGCATTTAGTTCGGTTCGATCCAATTCATAATTTTTGGATGTTCAATTCAGTTATAACCGATTGTACACACTGATTTAAAAGATTATCACAACGAAGTAAAATCTCAAAATACTATATATTAAAGTACAGCAAGATTGAGACAATCAAAGTTGCTGGTCAAACTCGACTTTTATAGCGACGACATTGTTTTATCTCTTAGTCTTAAAGGACAATATTACTATGAAAACAAAAAACATAATTATAAAATGTTTATAAATATGAGTTATTTTAGTGGGGTTTTTTTTATTTTCTTATTGATGAATTATAAGACTTTACTTAATGTTGACACACATTTTTGTAACACCCCGCATTGAGGGATAGAAAGGTCTGGGACAACTTACTCTGATAGGTTTACACGAATTTCTCAAAAGAGTCACCCATCCTTAGATTATCCTAAGTCAAGCACACTTAATTTGGGAGTTCCTTGCCTACATTCAATCCAAAAGTTATTCAGTTGGTGTTGTTTTCTTCCTTATTTATTCTCTATATATATTACTCTTCTCTAGGCTCTTAGGGTATTACACACATCGTGTCATCATCATAGAGCCCACAGTTGCGGGTTAGCTTTCAGCTATCGATCTTCAACGATCAGGAGGCCCACCGCACTTATGAGCTTCTCAGTGGTTGCCCTTTGGGCAACCGTTGTGGGATCGAGAACCGGTGTTAACAGCACCACCTCCAACTCTAAAATATTGATGTTCAATTTTAGCTAACTGTTATCCGTCTTGGGCCGCAATAAGTGTGTCCGAAATGTCAAGAGGAAGAAGCAAGTAGAAAACAACACAACGAATTTTTTCGTGATTCAGCCAAAACGGTGCCTACTCCACGATCGCACCCTCCATATTTTTCTAGGGAGACGGTATTTTCGATTATTCCTTCTATCCTCCTTATGAAATTTCTAAGTCTTATTTATAATAGGGGACCTTTACAATTTGCCTAATAAAAATACAAATATAATATAATGGGGGACAAAAGATCCTTATCGTCTGCATAAAATCGGGAGTGGAGTCCTCATTATAAGGAGTATGGTTTGTCTCAGATAAAGTAAGTGAATCTTTGCTTCTAACGATTCAACAGCTTTGTTATCTACGTGAGTTGGGAAGTTTTAGACCACCGAGCTGAATGGTCGAGCCAGCGAACTGGGGCTTTGTTGAGAACTCGTTGAATTGATCGCTGAGAGTTTGTTCGTTTCCGTGATCTAAGCTCAGATTTGGACAACATATATGAGTTTGTCCTGGCGATCCCGTGAGAACCTCCTGGACCTTGCGTGATTGGGCCGCTTACTGAATTTGACCCAACCCATAAAAAGTGGTGCGAAAAATACGTATAACACTTAATTTTTTTTTTCGAAATTTCTGATTCTTTAGTCACTAATAGAGGAAGGGAACTAGGGAAGTGGTCAAACAAAAGAATTTATTTGCAGACTTGTAGCCATAGCCATCAAGAAACTGCTGCAGCAGACAACATATATTATTACGATTTATCAAACAATAAGAACTTAATAAGGAAAGTCATTTGGCTGTCTGTCTTTAATAAAGTTGCCATCAAACACTTGGATAAAGTGCAGGATAAAAGTTCAAGTCAGTTGTCAAACTCATTAAGCTAAATTTGCATTTGTCAAAAGCTACCCGAATTTGGGGATAGATAATCATGGTCTGGTATGCTTGGAGGAATAAGCAAAAACAAGGACTTTAAAGCAGAAGGCAATTGAGGCCATGAAGCATTATGGGCCCAATATTGCCGTTGATGGCAGATTTATTTATTTTTGATTAAAAAAATGAAGTTAAAATGTTTAGGGTTTTGTAGAATATAGCATGAAGGATGCACAGCTCAACAATGGGGTGCTTGGCTGGTTCATGAGCAGCAGCAGCAGCAGTGTCCATGCTCTTTTAATCCTGTGGTCCATTGCTCTATCTTTCAGTTTCATTCATGGCAACCTCTCTGGCTTCCCACTTCAGCTATAGCATCGCTTTCTTTCTTCCATGTTTTCTTCTTCTTGCTTGGGGAGCTTTCACATTCCACACTGGCCTCATCATTAACTGATAGCTCCAACCAAAATGGGTTCATGATGCTCTTCTTGTTAGATTTTAATTAATTAACATTAACTAGCCGCTTCATTAAGGACCACATGAGACTTAACACTGTTCATTTTGTTTGGCAGTCAATATATATATAGCAAATAATTTAATAAGAAGGCAGAGAAACCCTGGACATTCAAATTTCTAGAAGCAAAGCACATGCTTTTGTGGTGCATCATGTCAAGATATAAGGAGAAAACTAGGTCCATTGGAGTCCACTGAAACAGATCTACGGTTCCCAAAAGTGGGCGCAGCACAACCAAAGGCACTCCATTTAAAATATAACCAAACATCTGTGTTGGTTTTTCTCCCTAACTAAGCCCAAGGCTATGATGTGGGTTAATCTATCATAGGCCTTAGGGCCCAGGATTGATAGCAAAACCAAATGTCCAATCCACACAAATGGCAGCCCAAAAAGGAGATGGCCCAAAAGAAGCTATGGGGCCTTTGAGGGGGCTTGGGCCAAGCTTGGCCCAAGCAGCTCAGGCCTTATCTTGGCCCAGCCCAAAGCCTTAGCCGCCCATTACCCCTCATATATAAGCTGCTGGTTGACCTAATCTGCTCCCTCTCCCCTTTGCTCGTTCGGCCGATTCTCTCTTATCCCCTTTTCTGTTGTGATTCAAAACCCTATCCATCTGTTATGGCGATTTCAGATTGCTCCGTGTTTTCGTCGTCATCCTTTGAGTATTATCCATCCTATAATCCAGGTTTTGTTATCCCTCTTTCTGGCGGATTTTTTGCTGGTTTGATGGCTATAAATACTCGTTGTTATTTAGGGTTTATGTGTGAGAAAAAACAGAGAGCAAGAGAGGAACCGAGGTTGTCTTCGTTCTTCGTGAGCTTTGCCTTTTGTGGGTTCATCAGTTAGGGTTTTCGAGCATCTCACCGAAAGGGGTTTGGGCTGGGTGTTTAGCTTCAGTTTTGGAATCCGATCCTTGGTGTTACCTTGTGTGGTATTGGACGGCTGAGCCTTGGAATCCTTATTCTTCAACCGAGGGAAGTATTGTTCTATTTCTTTGATTCTTCTGTTTATATATATATATATAGCTTTGTGCTTGCTTTCGCTTGTTAAGTGGACTAACCAGTGCTCTGTGTGCGAGGTTTTTCCTACAAACTGGTATCAGAGCCTTCTGTGGTGAACGCGACCGAACCCTAGTACTCGGATCCTAGAGTCTCTCTCGTTGATCCGACAGTACTAAGGCTCGTGACCCTGCAACTCAATCTCTGGTCTTTGAAGCGCACCTCCGGTGGTGGCGCGCGGCTCTCCTCGGCGGTGTGCTCAGACCAAGGACGCTTGGTCGGTTATCTCTGTTTTCAGTTTCGGACTGAAAGTCAGTCCGCTCGGTGAGATCCTTCTAAAACCCTAGTTTATTTTCAGTACCTAGCAGGCCATCGTGTGGGGGTGGCCATTAGGTTGGAGGTTACCCTGTGGTTGGTAACCATTGTTTGCTGTTATCTCTAGGGTTCTGTGTGATTAGTCTCTTGCCTGATTATCTGTTTTTGATTGTGGATTGTTAAGCTACCAGTAACTGTCTAAGTGTCAGTTCGTGCATCTATTTTAAATCTGTCTCTTGTGTGCTGTGTGCATCATGTCTTCTCAACGCTTTGAGTTAGGAGTCTTTAATGGTAAAGGGGATTTTGCTATATGGCAACAGAAAATGAAAGGTATTCTAGTTCAACAAAAGGTGTCTAAGGCTTTAACTGGTTTTGTTAAAACTAGTACATCTGAGGAAGGAAAAGAAATTGTAATTTCTGATATCACAGAAGAACAAAAAGAGATGGATGAACTAGCATATACTTCTATCATTCTTCATCTTTCAGATTCTGTTTTGAGAAAGGTAGGAAAATTAGATTCAACTAAAGAATTATGGGAAAGACTTGAATCCCTTTACCTAACTCAATCCACCCCTAACAAACTCTTCCTACTTGAGAGCTTTTTTAGTTTTAAGCTTGATCCCTCAAAAGATATTGATGATAATCTTGATGTTTTTAACAAATTGGTACAAGATATCAATAATACTGGTGAAACCCTATCTGATCAATACAAAGCTATCATCCTCTTGAATGCTATACCTGATATGTATAAGGATGTTAAGAATGCCATTATGTATGGTAGAGATACACTTACTCCTGACATTGTAGTAGAGTCTCTTAAAATTAAAGAAAAAGAGATAAAAGCTGAAAGAAATGATAGGAGAAGTGGAGAGGTTCACTATGTGAGGGGTAGGTCCCAAACTAGGGGTAGTGAGGGACAAAATAAAAACTACAAGAAAAAGGGAAAAGGAAGATCTAAATCTCAAGGAAAAACAAAAGGCAGAAAGTGTTATGGATGTGGTAAAACTGGACACTATATTAAAGATTGCTACATAGAAAAGAATAGACAAAAAGAAAAAGAAAGTAATGAAGCAAATGTGGTGTCTACTCAATGTGAATCTGGGGAAGTATACATGCTTACTAAACCTGAAATTAACCTGTCTGTGAATTCCCATTTATCTGAGTGGATCTTAGATTCCGGTGCCTCATTTCATGTTACCTCTAATAAACACTGGTTTGAACACTTATATGAATCTGATCATGGTAATGTTGTTACATGTGATAATATTGCATATAAAGTGGTTGGTGTTGGTAATATAATTGTCAAATTTGATAATGGCTATGTGCTAACTTTAATTGGGGTTAGATACATCCCTCAAATGGGTAGGAATCTACTATCAATGGGAGAACTAGAAAAGGTAGGTTTTAAAGGAGAAGTAGGGAATGGCATGATAAAAATGAATAAGGGTGCACTTAGGGCATTTAAAGCTATAAGAAGTAATGGTATCTATATAACACATGCTGAAGTAGCTAGTGGCACTATTGCATCAGTTAACTCAGATCACACACAAAAATGGCACAATAGGTTGGCACACGTTAGTGTCAAAGGGCTAAAGTATCTAAGTGATAAGGGTGTCTTTGGAAAAGATCAAGTGTCTGACCTACCATTTTGTGACCATTGTGTCTTAGGAAAACACCATAGGCTGTCTTTTTCTTCTAGCAGTCACAAAACCTCCAAAGTGTTAGAATATGTTCATGCAGACCTTTGGGGCCCGGGTAGCAATCCAACATTTGGTGGAAATAAGTATTTTCTCTCCATAATTGATGATTATTCTAGGAGAGTGTGGGTTTACTTGCTAAAAGATAAAACTGAAACTTTTCAGAAATTTAAAAACTGGAAAATGCAAGTTGAAAACCAAACTGGAAATAAAATAAAATTTCTAAGAACAGATAATGGCCTTGAATTCTGCAATGTCAATTTTGATAATTTGTGTGTTGAAAATGGAATAACTAGGCATAAAACAGTCCCATATACTCCTCAACAAAATGGAATAGCTGAGAGAATGAATAGGACTTTGTTAGATAAAGTAAGATGTATGATGCTTAGTTCTGGAGTGCCTAAGTCTCTTTGGGGTGAGGCTATTATGACTGCTTGCTATTTGACAAATTTGACTCCTTCTATTGTATTAAATGGTGACACTCCTCATGAAAAATGGTATGGTAAATGTGCTGAATATTCAGTTTTAAGAACTTTTGGGTGTGCTGCATTTATTCATCAAAATGAGGGAAAATTAGAACCTAGGGCTAGGAAGTGTGTCTTCTTAGGATATCCTGAGGGAGTTAAAGGCTATAGGTTGTGGGATAGGAACCAAGTAGGAATTAAAATTATTATATCCCGAGATGTCACTTTTAATGAACAAGAAATGCCTTGTCTTAAAGAAGAGTCAGATTTAGTGGATAAAAATCAGCAAGAGAGCACTAGGTTTGAGGTGGAGAAGATTAGTACCCAAATTCCCATTACTCAAATTGAGGTGGAGGATAACACACAAACCATTGAGGAAGAGGAAGAGAGTGTCTTAGAGGAACCTCAAGTTGATCAAGGTCCTCAAATTGATTATCAATTGACTAGAGATAGGGAAAGAAGGCCACATAGACTCCCTAAGATGTTAGAAACCGACTTTAGTCTTAATTATGTTAGTGATCAAGTTGATAGGGAGCCAAATACATATGAAGAGGCTGTTAAGAGTGAAAATTCAAAAGAATGGATCAAAGCAATGGAAGAAGAGATGAGTTCTCTCCATAAAAATCAAACATGGAAATTAGTACCTAGGCCAAAAGATAAATCCTTAGTGGGTTGTAAGTGGGTCTATAAGATAAAGGAAGGGTCTAAAGGGGATGAGCCAATAAGGTTTAAAGCTAGATTAGTAGCTAAGGGGTTCACACAAAAGGAAGGGATAGATTACAATGAAATCTTCTCACCCGTTGTCAAGTACACCACCATTCGAGTCATGCTAGCATTAGTTGCTCACTTTAATTGGGAACTCGAACAATTAGATGTAAAAACGGCTTTTTTTTACATGGTGACTTGGAAGAACAGATTTTTATGTCACAACCAAGAGGTTTTGAAAATAAAAATAATCCTAATCATGTGTGTTACCTGAAAAAGTCCTTGTATGGTCTAAAACAATCCCCTAGACAGTGGTACAAACGTTTTGATGTCTTTGTTCATTCTATTGGTTTTAAAAGAAGCGAGCATGATCACTGTTTATTTTTCCAGCAATCTGATTCTGTGTTTTTATTGCTGTATGTTGATGACATGCTCCTGATAGGTCCTGATTTAAAAAGGATAAATGAAATTAAACTGACTTTAGGTAAAGAATTTGACATGAAAGACCTAGGGAGTGCTAGGAAAATCCTAGGTATGGAAATAGAAAGAAATAGGTCAGATTCAAGTTTATTCTTGCATCAAACAGCATATATTTTGAAAATTTTGAAAAAATTTGGCATGCATGAATGCAAACCTGTGTCATTACCTTTGGCCAGCCATTTCACCCTATCTAAAGACCAATCACCTGCTAATGAGGAAGAAGAAGCATACATGAGTAAAATTCCATATTCTAATGTGATAGGGTCTATAATGTATTTGATGGTATGCACTAGACCTGACCTAGCTCATGCAATTAGCACCCTTAGTAGGTTTATGTCAAATCCAGGTCTTAGGCATTGGGAGGCTGTGAAATGGTTATTGAGATATCTGAAGGGATCTTTCGATATAGGCTTAGTATACAAAAACACAAATGAAGAAATAAATCTAAAGGGGTTTACAGATTCAGATTATGCTGGTAATAGAGATAATAGGAAATCCACATCTTCCTATGTGTTTACTTTGTGTAACTCTTGTGTGAGCTGGAAATCTCAACTCCAGCATATTGTTGCTCTTTCCACTACTGAATCTGAATATATTGCTGCCACAGAAGCCATTAAAGAAGCTTTATGGTTTAAAGGGTTATTAGGTGAACTAGGTGTTCTAAATACCAATGTGGTAGTATATTCTGATAGTCAATCTGCTATTCATTTGTGTAAAAACCCAGTGTTTCATGAACGTACTAAGCATATAGATGTTAGACTGCATTTCATTCGTGACATTATTTCTCAAAAATTGGTTGAACTGGAGAAAATTCTGTCTGAATATAATCCCTCAGATATGGGCACCAAAATTTTGACTTTGAATAAATTTAAAAGCTGTCTTGAACTTTTAAATATTGGCAAAGGTAACTGAGCATTTGTTCAATCTGTTTGATACATGCTTTATGTGCATTTTTCAATTCGTTTGAGCTATGGATTGTTTTGCATTTTCTGTTAGTCTGTTGTGTGCTTTTATCTGCTGTGTGCTTTTATCTGTTGTGAATGATTGCTGTTTGCTTGCTGGCTTAGTTAGGGATTAAGGTGGAGATTTGTTGGTTTTTCTCCCTAACTAAGCCCAAGGCTATGATGTGGGTTAATCTATCATAGGCCTTAGGGCCCAGGATTGATAGCAAAACCAAATGTCCAATCCACACAAATGGCAGCCCAAAAAGGAGATGGCCCAAAAGAAGCTATGGGGCCTTTGAGGGGGCTTGGGCCAAGCTTGGCCCAAGCAGCTCAGGCCTTATCTTGGCCCAGCCCAAAGCCTTAGCCGCCCATTACCCCTCATATATAAGCTGCTGGTTGACCTAATCTGCTCCCTCTCCCCTTTGCTCGTTCGGCCGATTCTCTCTTATCCCCTTTTCTGTTGTGATTCAAAACCCTATCCATCTGTTATGGCGATTTCAGATTGCTCCGTGTTTTCGTCGTCATCCTTTGAGTATTATCCATCCTATAATCCAGGTTTTGTTATCCCTCTTTCTGGCGGATTTTTTGCTGGTTTGATGGCTATAAATACTCGTTGTTATTTAGGGTTTATGTGTGAGAAAAAACAGAGAGCAAGAGAGGAACCGAGGTTGTCTTCGTTCTTCGTGAGCTTTGCCTTTTGTGGGTTCATCAGTTAGGGTTTTCGAGCATCTCACCGAAAGGGGTTTGGGCTGGGTGTTTAGCTTCAGTTTTGGAATCCGATCCTTGGTGTTACCTTGTGTGGTATTGGACGGCTGAGCCTTGGAATCCTTATTCTTCAACCGAGGGAAGTATTGTTCTATTTCTTTGATTCTTCTGTTTATATATATATATATAGCTTTGTGCTTGCTTTCGCTTGTTAAGTGGACTAACCAGTGCTCTGTGTGCGAGGTTTTTCCTACAATCTGGCTTATAAAGGATTCCATCCATGTGTCGTTTTATCACACTTCTGATCAGCTCACACACACACACACACACACATATATATATATTAATTGTGAGATTTAATTAGTTTAATGGTCCAAAGCACAGCCTTGAAGTGACTCATTTTGTGGAGAATCTGGCTAACAACCGACCAATATTATGTTAAGTGGGTGATAGGAAGAGCAAGCTAAGTGGGTAGGTTCCAAATGTTTTTGGTTTGGCTTTCACAGTCCTCAAGGCCTAGCTAGGCAGAGGCTACGGTTTAGAGTGTAGTAATTGGGATTTTGGACCATTAATCCCACGCCAAGAGCACATTAACAAGTTGTACTTGAGATTCCAATCATGTGGGTTTATATACTAATTATCAATTCAACATTGTTCCTGCTCCGAGGCCATGACATGTACCCAAGAGATGAGCTATATATATATATATATTATCATCTCTGGTTTTTTTTTTATTGCAGTGTGAACATTGTGAAGTCCTTTTGTCAGTGTTTGGTAAGTCACTCACAATGCTAAAACGGTATTTAAAAACAAGACTTGCCACTAAAGTATAGATGAGCAAATTATCACCTCCTTGGATGACCCCCCAAGTGTTGAAAACTTAATAGAAAATTTTATATTATTTGGAGTTAGTATACTGAAGTGGGTGGGTGTGGCATGTGTGGAAGAAATGCACAAGAGAATTGATGAATTCATGGTTGGGCTGCCATCTCTTTGGGCCAGGATATGTTTGGACAAGTTGAGAATAGGGTCTCTAATATTTGAAATGGGCCTCAGACGAACCCAAATTCAAACTAACTGGCCCGGCCCGGATGCTGGATCTTGAAGGGATGTCAGGTGTCTGGTCCAAAGCCAGAGAAGAGTGCAGTCATTTTGGAGATAGACATCTGAGGCTGCATGTGCAACCACGCCTTTGTCGTGTTGCAAACTTTTGTTCATCTTTTGCCTGTAAAATTACTATTCCGTACCCATCAAAGGGGTCAAATCTCCAAAAACCCATTCAAATCAATTTTAAAAATACCAACTCGAAGGAACAAAAACATAACTTTTACTGTCTAAAATGTTATTTCCTAATTTAATTTTGATATTTGTGATTGTTGTCATTTAAATATTATAATGAATTTATTAAATAAAAATATCATCATCGAATTACTTGAAATTTATAAGAAAATAAATTATTAGAAAATACAAAGAAGTTCCTGAACAAAACTCTAATGACAAATATTAAAAAGAATATAAATTTAATGACAAATATTACTTATATATATAAAGTTATAATGATTTATAATTTTAAATATAACACCAAAATTTAATTAAAATTGTGTTTTTTATTTCCTCCAATCAACCTAGTTTAATTATTTTTTTATTTATTTCCCACCATCTATTGTACATATCTCAATATTTGTGATTAAATAATATATAATTAATAAATTCATTTTTATTAATTATATTTAAAAGTAATATGAAATATATATAAAGTAAAGAAGAATATATATAAATATTTATTTTAGTTATTATAAAAAGATAAAATTAAAATATACACAAAATAAAATATGCTATTTCTCCGTATCTCAATCTTTTTAAATTCAACCTCACAAAAATTGAGAGATTAAGTTAGATGAGTGAGAGTTTAGGGTTTTGAAGTTTGTCAATTAAGTAGTGTTTAGTTATAAACTCAACTCAACTTTATTAAAAATTTAAAATCAAACTATAACGCATGAAAATGTATTAGGGGTATTGTTTCGACATTTTTAAAATATTTTTATTTTTGAAATGTCAAAAGACACCAAAATATATTTTTAGACTATTTTTGTAATTTTAAAAATGTTTTTGAATTGTTTAGTGATATAAAAAAAATATTAGGAAAGGGGTTAAAAATTAATTTTTTTTCTATTTTTAACTCAAAATTTTTAATTTTTTCAGAATTTGTTTGTAGAATTTATATTTATTTTTAAATTGAATAAATATTTTTTATATTAAAAAATATATTTATAAAAAAAATTATATATATTTTTTATTTACACATTTTTCTTTATTTTCATTTCTTATTTTCTTAAAAAATGACATTTTCTCATTTTTATTTCATATCATTAGTCGTTTACGTTTTCTTGTACTTTAAAAGTCATACACCCTTAATAAATTTTAATATTTAATAATTAACAATTAACATTTAATATATATTGGAGGAATTAAGAGTGAGGATTTTCAAACCAACGGAGCGATATAATTGGAGATTTTACAAAATTTAATAAAAGGTTGAAAGAATTTTATTAGGCCTTACAAACATTTTAAAAGCACGTGCCCATTTATGTGAATTAATTCAAGCTAACTATCAAAAACTGGGCTAATGGAATTACTAAGTTAAAGGATTAAGTTACTAAGTTAAGCTTTTTGGAAAGCGAGTTTAAGTCATCCGCTATAAATACACTCAGCCCACTGTCTCGTTGAGCTCATTTTCTCTTCCTTCTGCTTTGACCACTGGTCTCTGTTCTTGTGCATGTCACCACTCTCTCTCTCTCTCTCTCTCTCTCTCTCTCTCACTTTCTCTCGTTTTGATTTTGTTTCCTGGAAACGGAGCTCAATGAGAGGACTCGCTCCTTCACTCTTCTCGGACTCGTAAAACCCCTACCGACACTGTCAGCTCACCAAGCACCCTGTTCTCAGATCTCTTTCTCTCTCTCTTAACCATGTTCTCGACTTCGTATCCCTCTTATCTAATGCCGATGAGGATCCGAGAAACGAAGATTATCCATTGAGCTAGACCCTGTTGTGCGTTTGTGTGGAAGAAGTTGTTTTTTTTTTATCAGTTCTCAACTTTTGTACTGCAAAAATGGCGGAGACGGCGGAGGCGGCGAAAGCAATGCCGGAGGCGGAGAAGAAGAAGGAGGAAAGCCTGCCTTTTTACCAGCTCTTCTCATTCGCCGACAAGTACGACTGGCTTTTCATGATCTCCGGCAGCGTCGGGGCCATCGTTCATGGCTCCTCCATGCCGGTCTTCTTCCTTCTGTTCGGCGAAATGGTCAACGGCTTCGGCAAGAACCAAACCGATTTGAGGACCATGACTCATGAAGTCTCCAAGGTTCACAATCTCAATCTTTTCCGGCTCTAACTTTCGAGTTCATTGAACATTTCAGATCTGATTCTTTTCTTGCTTGTCGTTAAATGCAGTACGCGCTGTACTTCGTCTACCTTGGCTTGATCGTATGCGTATCTTCATATGCAGGCGAGTCTGATCTGTATATTTTGTTTCAAAATTTTTGGACCTAGATTAGTTTGCTTGGACAGTTCATTAATTGGATCAGGTTGGTGCTGGGTTTGCACGTGGTCCGTGGACCTTGTCTGTGTCCTAGAATTCTTCTTCGGTTGTCAATTCCCACCCATTTAAAGCAATATTTAATTGAAATTATCTGATAAAACTAACTATAGATTCCTACCAATACTGTTGATTTGCAGCTGGATTATCACTGTTACTATTTCCTCTTGGATGGGTAGTAACTGGGCTAACTTTGTTTGGTGAAAATTTATGGATTTGTAAACAGAAATTGCTTGTTGGATGTACACTGGGGAGAGGCAAGTGGGCACTTTGAGGAAGAAGTATCTGGAAGCAGTTTTGAAACAGGACGTTGGGTTCTTTGATACAGATGCCAGAACGGGCGATATTGTTTTCAGCGTCTCAACAGACACTCTCCTTGTTCAAGATGCCATCAGCGAGAAGGTATATATATATCTATATATGTATGTATCTGTGTACTACTAATTTTTTTTTTTCCAAAGTGGGGTTCTTGGATCTGGCTACAACCAAGATCAGGGCCTGTAAATTTCACTGAGTTTTGAAAGCACATGGTTCTCCATTGCTTTTTCCGGTAATTGCAGGTGGGCAACTTCATTCACTATCTCTCAACATTTCTGGCTGGATTGGTGGTTGGTTTTGTCTCGGCATGGAGGTTAGCTTTGCTTAGTGTGGCAGTGATTCCGGGAATCGCCTTTGCTGGGGGCTTGTACGCTTATACCCTCACGGGTCTCACATCAAAGAGCCGGGAATCGTATGCAAATGCTGGCATTATTGCTGAGCAGGTTGGCCTACTTTGGCATCTCTTTCCAAATCTTCTGAATTGCATTTTGTCACTGTTTATGTCTGAAAGAACTTGTAATTCGTTGCACTATTCTCTGTTTTCTTCTTCTGTGTGGATCTTCTTCCCGGTAACCGACTAGGCCAAGTTTTTACAGAAGTCCTACCCTTATGCCTCTAATTGATTTCTAACCCCTTTCCCTTTCCCTTTTTGTGCTTTTACCCCAAAAATAGGAGGTTTGTAGTTTTGTATTTCTGTTTGCTTAGAAGGGGTTTGATTTCTGAAATGGCTTCTGCTAGGCCATTGCTCAAGTTAGGACGGTTTACTCTTATGTTGGGGAGAGCAAAGCCCTGAATTCCTATTCGGATGCAATACAACATACATTAAAGCTCGGATACAAAGCTGGGATGGCGAAAGGCCTTGGACTGGGATGTACTTACGGAATAGCATGCATGTCATGGGCCCTAGTGTTTTGGTACGCCGGCGTTTTCATCAGAAATGGACAGACAGATGGAGGGAAGGCCTTCACAGCCATCTTCTCTGCCATTGTTGGGGGCATGTAAGATCTCTGATTGAAGCTTGTTTTGCTGGATGATGAATTCGCTTATTCATGGTTATGTATTTGAATTGAAACATGCTTGTTGCAGGAGCTTAGGTCAGTCGTTTTCGAATCTTGGGGCATTTAGCAAAGGGAAAGCAGCTGGGTACAAGTTAATGGAGATTATCAACCAGAAACCGACTATAATTCAAGACCCTTCCGATGGGAAGTGTTTGGCTGAGGTTAATGGGAACATAGAATTCAAAGATGTAACCTTCAGCTATCCATCCAGGCCTGATGTTATCATATTCAGGGATTTTTCGATCTTCTTCCCTGCCGGGAAGACAGTTGCTGTTGTCGGTGGGAGTGGATCGGGAAAAAGTACCGTTGTCTCCCTCATAGAAAGGTTCTACGATCCTAATCAGGGTAATTACAGAACACTAAAGATTGAAAATGTTAATGATTCAAATGATTGTCACTGATTTTGTTTCTTCTTATTTGGACGAACAGGGCAAATTTTACTTGACAACGTGGACATAAAGACGTTGCAACTTAGATGGTTGAGAGATCAAATTGGACTGGTGAATCAAGAGCCGGCTCTGTTTGCTACTACAATACTCGAGAACATACTCTACGGGAAGCCCGATGCAACCATGGCCGAAGTAGAAACCGCCACTTCTGCTGCCAATGCCCATAACTTCATCACCCTGCTTCCTAATGGGTACAACACTCAGGTTAGTGAAATTGCTGGCATCAATAATGTCCTTTCAGCTGTTGGATTGATCTTCTTGCCTAATTCTGCATTCAATTTCAAATCCAGGTCGGAGAAAGGGGAATCCAGCTGTCTGGTGGCCAAAAGCAGAGAATTGCGATTGCTAGAGCCATGTTAAAGAACCCAAAGATCCTTCTGCTCGATGAAGCAACCAGTGCCCTGGATGCCGGCTCCGAGAGCATCGTTCAGGAAGCTCTAGACCGGCTCATGGTCGGGAGAACCACCGTCGTCGTGGCGCATCGCCTCTCCACAATAAGAAACGTTGATTCAATTGCAGTGATCCAGCAAGGCCAAGTTGTGGAAACTGGAACGCACGAAGAGCTAATTGCCAAAGCCGGAGCATACGCTTCGTTAATCCGGTTTCAGGAAATGGTCGGAAACAGAGACTTCTCGAACCCGTCGACCCGGCGGTCGCGCTCTTCCCGACTCAGCCACTCGCTGTCGACCAAGTCCCTCAGCCTGCGATCCGGCAGCTTGAGGAATTTGAGCTATTCATACAGCACAGGCGCGGATGGCCGGATCGAGATGGTGTCGAATGCCGAAACTGACAGAAAAAACCCAGCGCCGGACGGGTACTTCTGCCGGCTTCTCAAGCTGAATGCTCCGGAATGGCCGTATTCTATAATGGGTGCCGTTGGATCAGTTCTCTCTGGCTTCATTGGCCCAACATTTGCCATTGTTATGAGCAATATGATTGAAGTGTTCTACTATAGGAATCCAGCCAGCATGGAGAGGAAGACCAAGGAGTACGTTTTCATCTACATTGGCGCCGGCCTCTACGCCGTCGTGGCCTATTTGATTCAGCACTACTTCTTCAGCATCATGGGAGAGAACCTTACCACAAGAGTGAGGAGAATGATGCTTGCAAGTACATTTCTGAACTTCGTTTACCCTACTCAACCAGACCCGACCTCGCATCCTAAGATAAAAGACTTGATATATTCTTGTTATTTTGTGCAGCAATACTGAGGAATGAAGTTGGATGGTTCGACGAGGAGGAGCACAACTCGAGCCTGGTGGCTGCACGGCTGGCGACGGACGCCGCCGACGTGAAATCGGCCATTGCGGAGCGGATCTCGGTGATACTGCAGAACATGACGTCTCTGCTCACTTCGTTCATAGTTGCCTTCGTGGTGGAATGGCGGGTCTCCCTTCTCATTCTGGCCACTTTCCCTCTGCTCGTCCTGGCCAACTTTGCTCAGGTAAATCTCTAATTTTTTGGAGGGCATTCTGGGTAACTCCCAAGCTTCAGTATTTTCTTTCAGTCTCGCTTTTATCGTCTTCTTAGCAATAACAAAACGACAAAAGCTTGAATTCAACGATTCACCACTCCCCTTGTGCGCCGCACGTGCTCCCCCCTGTCCCTCGTATCACTCAAATACGCTGTTTATACAATAAGAAATACACACAGATAGATGTGTGTGAGTGTGTGTATATTAACTGTGAAGAAAAGAATAGGAAAGATTCCATCGTCAACCCATCACCAACTCCAACGCCACGCTCAGGAGGATTCTGTTCTCTTCCTTTATTGCAAAAGCTACCTAGCGACTCAGGGAGACATGAACAAACCCACTGTTGAAAGCTTATCCCCGCAGTCAAGTCTTAGACTCTTAGTAGGTTCCCCTTTCTTTGTGTTTTTTCCATCGGAGCTTTTTCCGCTATCTTGTCCTTCTTCTTCCACCGACACTTGACAGACGCACAATTCATATATATATATATATCAGCTCTCTCTGTGTCTGGTTTTTAGAGTCCCAACAAACAAGTATCGTCAGCTACATACATTACTTGCTCTGGAATTACTACTGCGTAGATGCTCTGAGCGATAAGTTCGAGGAATTCTTGGCCCGTGAACCGTGATCACCATCTTTTTTATATTATAGTACAATACATTATTCTAGCTCATATATATATATGTATATTATATTGCTATACTGTTTACTGAGTTAAATGAAAAATCCGTATATTTTCACGGGAGACTGTCAGGCGCGCCAGTAATGGTAGCATCAACTGGCTTGTCAACATGGCAGCAGGGACTTTTGCAGAGGCGAGGCCTTTCTCCTGCTAACTTGTGCAGTTGTGTGCTAACGTGCGCCCCGCGAGGGATATAAGTGTCTTTTTGGTGTTTCTAAGTCTTGGTCTGAAATTGAATAGGGAACGTGCTCATAAAGGAAAGCAAATCCAATGTCAGCACCAACTAACAATGTGATATGGGGACGGGTGTTAACAATAGCGGAGAAGAGATAGTAGCTAGCTTTGATACCGCATGCGGGATGTACAGTGATCTAGATTGATTGCCGAAGGACGAGCCTGCAATCTTTAAAATAAATATCACTGCCATCAGTTTGTCTGCAGTTGAGGGACCCTTCTTATTGACTCAAACCGTGTTCCATATGAATTCATGTCAAGCGATCATCACCTGCATTGAGCTAGTCTAATCAGAGCTCATAATCTACATGGGTAGCCCATTCATTCTACAAAATTATTACGGCTTCTTGGCCTTGAATTAGGGTAGTATAATTCTAGTATAGGTTATGGTCTTGTTTACGAAACTTCTCTAACATAATTCTCATTAATCATATCAAAAGATGGCACTAATTCAAAGCCTTCATACAAAATCATTATGGGTTCTTTCTTTGCCTTAAATTTCGGAGTATAATTATTCTTAATTGTTACAGCAACTGTCGCTCAAAGGATTGGCCGGAGACACGGCCAAGGCGCATGCGAAGACGAGCATGATAGCAGGGGAAGGAGTGAGCAACATTCGAACAGTCGCAGCCTTCAATGCCCAAGACAAGATCCTATCTCTCTTCTCCCACGAGCTCCGGATGCCCCAGCGCCGGAGTCTCTGCCGGAGCCATACTTCCGGCAGCCTTTTCGGCATCTCTCAGCTCGCCCTCTACGCCTCCGAAGCCCTTATCCTCTGGTACGGGGCCAACCTTGTCCGCAAAGGCGTCTCCACCTTCTCCAAGGTCATCAAGGTCTTCGTGGTTCTAGTCATCACCGCCAATTCCGTCGCCGAGACCGTCAGCCTCGCCCCGGAGATCATCAGGGGCGGCGAAGCCGTCGGCTCTGTGTTCTCCATTCTCGACCGGTCCACCCGGATCGACCCAGACGACCCGGACGCCGAACCGGTCGGATCCGTTCGAGGGGAGATTGAGCTTCGCCACGTCGACTTTGCGTACCCATCTCGCCCTGATGTGATCGTGTTCAAGGACTTTAACCTCCGAATCCGAGCCGGTCAGAGCCAAGCTCTTGTAGGGGCCAGTGGCTCTGGGAAAAGCTCTGTGATTGTGCTGATTGAAAGATTCTACGACCCCACAGCCGGGAAAGTTATGATCGACGGAAAAGACATCAGGCGCTTGAACTTGAAGTCTCTCCGGCAAAAAATCGGATTGGTGCAGCAAGAGCCGGCTCTGTTCGCGTCCAGCATATTCGACAACATTGCCTACGGCAAAGAAGGCGCAACAGAAGCCGAGGTCGTCGAAGCCGCCCGCGCCGCCAACGTGCACGCATTTGTCAGCGGCTTGCCGGACGGGTACAAGACCCCGGTCGGCGAAAGAGGGGTCCAGCTCTCCGGTGGGCAGAAGCAGAGGATCGCCATCGCCAGAGCCATTCTCAAGGACCCGGCGATACTGTTGCTGGACGAAGCCACCAGCGCGCTGGACGCCGAATCCGAATGCGTCCTGCAAGATGCGCTAGAGCGGCTTATGAGGGGCCGCACCACCGTGGTGGTGGCTCACCGGCTGTCGACAATTCGGGGAGTGGATTGCATCGGAGTGATCCAGGACGGGCGAATTGTGGAGCAGGGCAGCCACGCCGAGCTGGTGAGCCGGCCGGATGGGGCATATTCGAGGCTGTTGCAGCTGCAGCACCACCACATATGACAAGTTTTTGCGAATCATGGCAGCAACATGGCAGTGGTTGTGGAGATTATGTTTTTGGGGTCCCATTAATGATAAATCTTTGCTTTCTAAATTACGGTGATAGCCTGTAGATAGGGGAAGTGTTGAAGAAGAAGAAGAAGATTGATGAAGACTCTATTGATATGGAAGTGCTCCATTACCGATGAAGATGCATCTGTTATTATTATTAATTAATTAATTAATATATCAATGGTGGATAAGCTGTTTCTATAATCTCTATTTATCAGCTTACCTTCCATATTTTATATATGTGTGCGTGTGTGGAGCTTTCATGTTTCTGCTTTTTTCACTTGGCATGTGGTTGCTACTCGCTAGTGTGATATATATATTCAGCCAAGATAAGGGCCAACTTTTCCTCGCTCTCAAGGCCCACAGCCACTTTTGGACATTTGACACCCAATAACACAAAGGTTGATGTTTAAATTTCTAAACAAATGGTTAACACATTCATTTGGCCCATATGGGTTGAATTATTATTATTATTATTGCACTAAAGCTCGCCAAAAGGGCATAAAGCAGAACTATATATATATATATATATATAGATGATGGCATAGATATGGATGTAAAGCTTCGTAAGAACTGTTGTAAGCATTGAGATGGTGTCCCACACTGGAATTAATTTAAGATGATGACAAGTACTATATATTCACCTACGACCATAACATGGGCTGGCTTCCTTTTCCTCATCTCTTGATAAAGCTTCAGAAAAGCGAGGAGGACACCTCTAGCTTTATCTGGCCAATTGATTGCTTCTTGGAAAGAAAAAGGTGGCCACCATAGTTGTACTTGGCCCTGCAGTCGCTAGAAACTGAGAAAAGCTCATGCCTGCCCATTCAACGGTTTCTATATACAGATAGATATACACAGTTCATTCATGTCCATGGAGAGGGAAAAAAGAAGACCATTTTATTCGCAACTGGTAGATACATACTAGCAGATGAAGAGACAAGTCACATGGTTCTAACCCAAATTAAAGAATGGCTGTTGGCAGCACCATATATAATTGATCTCTAGTGCTGCTAAATTAAGCTGTCCGGAAAGTGGCCCCCTTTTGATGGGTTAATTGATTGAATTCATCTTTGGGATTTGAAGGACTGAATCTGCCTCTTTTATCCGTTTTAATGATGCTAGCTTTAAAGAAATGAAAATATATGGCAACTTCTATGATCCTCGTGTTTTATACATAATAGTTTTTTTTTTTTTAATTTTTGTACATCATGCCGTCGTGTTACATAATACATCTTTAATGTTGTAAAAAAAAAAAAAAAACACCATTAGATACCATAAAATTCCTAAAAATAATTTTTTTTTTTTTTTTTGGGGGGGGTGGGGGGAGGGGGAGGGGGTCCCAAAACAATTGGGCACCCACGGTTCTGATTTTTGACACGATGGAACATAACTAATGGGGTGTCAAAAGTTTCCATGAATAGAGAGAAAGCCATGCATCTCTTTGTTTCCAGACAAACAATACATGCCAGAGGAGATAACAACATCAACATGGACGAAGAAACCCTTCACAAACAGTGGCATCAAATGAACCATGTCTGTGTCCTCCACCAAATCAACTAACCAACATCATGGTGATGGTTAGTTAATTTGTTGGATTCGGACTTTTATAAGCTGGGTTATCTTAAAAAATAATAATAATAATTAGGGACATTAACTGTCAAATCTTAAAAATGTCGAGGTGGCCTGGAAAATGATTGAATCATGACATGTTTGTTATACCCAGCTGGCCCTGGCTTTCGATTCATGCATTTGGTCGTACCTCTTGTCAATTGCTTCGGACAATTTACAAGCCACTGTTTCATGTTTGGTAACAGAAGATTACGAAAATAACCTCCTCTTTATTTATTTATTTGATGATTACCTTTGAGGAAAATGACTTCTCAGTGCTGTGGCGTCAATTTCCAATGTCTTGTCCCTTGATCTCGATGGCTGAAAACGGTAAAAGCAAAAAAGGTTTGGTCCCAGCAATTTAGGCCCACAGGGTCCGTTTCGGAAAAATGGGCTCTTCTGAGTCATTTTAACTTGGGCCTGATAGGCCCATTCAGTGGATGTTATCCCGACCCAGCAAGTTCAAATTCCCGAAATTGGGCCGTGGGGTTGATAGTGGCTGGAATTCGAATCATTCAAATATGATAGAATGGGCCACCCTGTTCCATTTCCATTCAAGTTTAACCCAACCCATATACTAAAATTTAGAAAGCCAGATGGGCAAACCCAATGTACCGGCAAGTTAAGCCCAAAATTACACACACCCACAAGTATACTGCATTTCGACAAGTGTTGAAGGACATGTGATTTATGTATTTCTTGTTCAAATTACAAGAAATGGAAATTAATCTTAAAGAGTATTAGTCAATAATAATAATAATATTGTTATCGACAGATTTAATAACAAAAAGTCACATATCATACAATATACCATATACGCCCCCCGGGCAGCATTATATTTTAACAAATTTGTAGGAATTGGAGAGTGATGTTTTGGTCACTTGTAACGCCCGTCATCATATATTATAACAAATTATGAAGACTGTTTGTTTGTGTCATATGAATGGGTACGTATGGGGTTGTCCGTGAGGGGTGGGGTGGGGTGCGGTGCGGAAAGCCATGTGACAACAGGAAACATTGACAGTGCCGCTTCTTATGCGTGCTCTCGTGATTATGTCCCTAACCTCACCGGAACTTTCAATTATTATTCTTTCCACTTTTTGCCTTCCTCCTCTTCCACCGTCGCGTCGCGTCTCTTTCAAATGAATCCATTCAATTTATTCATATAACCTCAGCTCTTATATTATTTAATATATGGTTTATATAGAAACCGTCATCCCAATATCTATCTATTAGTAATATTTTTAATAACATTTTTGTTTATGGTCGTTGATGCCTTCATTTTTTTTTTTTGTTCCTTTTAATTCACACTGTTCTGATCTTATTCTTATGGGTATATATATATATATATATGTATGTGTGTATAAATGAGTTTTGAAAAAGGTAAAGAAGGACACGTGACATAACTGGCACTTGTTCTGCAAATCGCCCCCAATAACCACATGGTGCTGTATATTGTGAAACATACATAAAAGGCCCACCTTCTTAAGACCATAGAAAAAGAGCCAACATGTTCATTTTAATATTCCCAATCTTTCACTTTTTCTTTTTATTAATGTCTATACATACATAGACACATTTTCTAATATATGACTCCCAAATCGGTTACATATATCGCAAATTAACTCTTTTTGGGAGCAACTGAAGGTGAAGTCTCTTATCTTGGGGGGCCTCTGCAACTCAATTCTAAGATTTTTGTAGGAAGTTAAATTACGAAATCCAAGGTCAAGCTTCGAATACGGGAACTTCAACTAATTATATAACAGTCTACAATTTAAGGTTTCCTTAAGAGCAATTCGCACTCACTCTCAACCACTGAACTATGCCCATGAGAGCGTAAATTAACTCTTTTTATTTGATACAAAGGTATGCTCAAATGTTAAATTAAATAAGTATGTGACATCAAAATTTTTTTAAAACTCATAGAGATGACATAGTGCCATCGATTAATCCATCCATATAATGATATCTCGTTAAATTTTAGTTCCTATATATATTTATACATTTTTGTTATTTAAATACGTAAACATTTTATTATTTTAAAAATACTCTTAAATTATGTAATTTTTAGTCAATTACATTTTAGAATTTTTATTACTTTAATTACATCTATGAACTATATAATTTTGAGTCACATTTCGATAAATTTGTTGAGAACAATAAATTCAGTGATATAATTGAAATCATAAAAAGTTTTAGAGTGCAATTGACTCAAAATTACAAGTATAATGGTGCATTTGAAATAACAAAAAATTTAAGTATCTAAATGAAAAAAACGCATAAGGGGTTAAAATATGTATTTTTCTATTATTAATTTAAAAAATGAAATATTTTTTAATAGATTAATTCTAATAGTATTTAAAATATTTAAAATTGGTTAATTCTTTACAAAATCTGTAATGGAAATGGTCAAGATTTTTTAAAAAAACTTTTTATTTTTATTTTGTTTTTAAATATTAAGAAATGTAATAATAATTTAAAATATTTAAAAAGAGTTAATGTCTACTATTTGAATATCAATTTGTAATTTATAATTTAAACATTTAATCATGAGCTTTATTTTACTTTGATCATAAATTTCTGTTAATAAAATTATTGTATAATTTTTTTAATAATAATGTAATTAATATTATTTAGTACAATTTTAAATTTATTAAATATTATATAATAAATTTATTTTTAAATTTTTATATCATAATTTTAATTAATACATATTTATTTTATTTTAGGATAAATATGGGGTCTTTCCCAGGAAGAAAGAGAAGAAAAAGGGAAGCAGGTGTACGGCCCCTAGCCAGCAAGCTCCTTCCCAGCCCCTACCCTTCCCTTCCCCGCCTGTTTGTCTTTCTCTCACATACAAACATAGAGAGATAGAGAGAGAGAGGGGATGGCGAAAGGGCAGACCACTTGTTAGAGCGCAGTTGTCTTCTTCATGTCCATAGCCACTGTCCAAATTACGTACTATCCTCTCCCACGTGGTCCTCCCTTCCCTCTTTATAATTTCTCTTCTCTACCTCTCTCTCTCTCACCGCCGGCAACCTCCCTCTCTTCCTTCCTTCCTTCTTCCAACTCCTCCCCACCCTCCGGCTTTAATTAATTAACCAGCTCTCTCTCTTTTTCTCTCTTTCTCTCTATCTCTCTATATATATCATCGCATTATCTCATATACAAGACTAGCTCAATCAGCATGTCTAGCAGAAGGTCGTCGAGGCAGCAGTCAGCTACCGCCAGGAGTAGCACTACCTCAAGGATCACGGATGATCAGATCATTGACATTGTTTCCAAGTTACAGCAGCTTGTTCCAGAGATTCGTACTCGACGACGATCCCACAAGGTTTCTCTCTCTCTCTCTCTGTGTATATATATATATATATATCTGCATGTGGTTAACTTTAAATACACAATGTATTCTTACATCTCCAGGCTCAAATACTGGGGCAAATTAAGTAATGTAACTAGAAAACCAGTTTATTGCATTGTGCTCAGATTAGTATTGTAATTTGTTTGAATACTACTCCTACAATCCTATATATATAAATCATCACAAAGAATAATTTATTAAACTTAACCAGTACTTCCATAAACATATATATATATATATATATACACAGATATTTCTATGACAAAAGAATCTATTGACTATGATCAGTAGCGCTGTACAGTGGTCCAAAATTCCGTATAATAGAGAAAGTTACGTGAAATATATATATTGGAAGTTGTCGTTGCCCTTTCTCATTGACCTTTGAATGCTAATAATTAATAAACTAATTAAAAGAATGCATGATTAATTAATGTTAATTATATATGTATTTTATTGTATTGTAGGTATCGGCGTCGGAGGCTCTACAGGAGACGTGCAACTACATAAGGAGTCTGAGGAGAGAGGTGGATGACCTGAGCGAGAGGCTCTCCCACCTTCTGGCCACCATTGATGCTGATTCTCCAGAGGCCGCTGTTGTTAGGAGTTTGATCATCTAATTAATTAATAATATCATAATATTAATTATACTAATTAATTTTGCATGCAACTGCTAATTAATATATATATATATGATGCTGCTTGTTTCTATATATATACTCCAGGGTTTGTCATTTGGCGTGCGTAAAACTAGTACTACTACGCACTTGTGCTGCTGCATTAATCAAGGGTTAGAATTTAAATCTTTTATATCTGTATCGCAGTGAATGTGATGTGTAATTAGCCTTTGGACAATATATATGCAATGAAAGTCTTCTCCTTGCTACATGGAAACTTCATTAGCTCCATGATTCTTGGATAATATGCCATGAAAGTCTTCTCCTTGCTGCATGGAAACTTCATTAATTAGCTCCATGATTCTCTATTTCGGTTTGCAAAGTCTTGGTCTTCCATATTGGAAGCAATTAATTAATTAATTAATTATTTAGCCTTTTGACAATAAGGGTTTCGGATGGTAGAAAGGTAAAAATAGCTGCAAAGAAAAAAAAAAAAAAGGGTGAAATAGTTATAATATCGCATCTGTCATTTAAGCATCAGGTTAAACTCTCATTTGATAACAATAAAGGAGTTGGATTAAAAATCATGAATGACACCGAGATTTCACTCCATTCAGCCCATGATTTGCATTTCATCCAGTTTGATTCATAGTTTTTTTAATTGGATTCGAAATCAAAAATAATTTTTTTCAAAAAAAAAAAAAAATTGAGATCCATCACTCCGACCAACCCAACTCTAAGAGTAATCATAAGGGAGCTATATACGGCAACTTCCCAGAAGCGGTGGCTGACAATCTTTCTGCGCGCCTTATGTTTCTCCTCGTGTCCTTGGGCTCTCCGTTTTCTCCCCGGCCCTAAAGGAACAAATTAAGCGGGGAAAAAGATAAAGGCAATGCCAAAATCGTCGATTACTTGCACTTGGTTTGGTTTTACATGAATGCTCTCGTTTGTGTCACACAATAGGAGGACACCCATAATGTTAGCGTAAGGTTTTACCATAGACATTTTGTCCCTTGTCTCCACTGATATTTCCAACGAGTTGACTACGAGCCTTCTTTCTCGCCGTTAAAAACGTTAAATTACCAACCCAATATCCCAATTAATTACTATATATATAGTTACCTCCATTATCCTAAAAGAATATATATATATATATAGCTAGGTTTAATCATCAGATCAGGCAAGCTAAAATTAAACATGGGCTACGACAATATTATAGAAGTATTTATACTCAATCAGTGTACCTAACCTTTTTTGTGAAAGAAGCCATGATTTTCTTGATGTGTCGGTGTCGTTAATTTGTTTGGTCTGGAGTTGGAGTTGAGTGGAAAAAAGGGTGAGCAGCCTATACGCATAAATGCAAAGTTTCCTAAGAAAATAAAACAGCTAAAGGAGGCAACAGCGGGCCGGGTTGGACACGCAGGCAACTGGACGAGCCAACAGCTGTTTGTTTAATTGCCGCCCAATTCATTTGTCAAAAAGGCTGAAGGCTCTCTTTCCCATTACAAAGGAGATTCATTTATAAAGCTAGTTAATTAGTTAATTTACGCATGTTATTGACAGAATGATTCATTGCAATGAATGATTCTTCTGATCTCGCCGGTTCCGTCGCATTTTCGTTGACTGATCAATCCTGGCCACCGCTGTGATTAGGACGGTTATATATAGTTATAGCTAATTAGCAGAGATTGTCGGTTCGATCTTTACATGAATTTGGATTATTATAATCTCTCCATCACCATATTAACTCTAAATATGATTTTTAACAGTATCATTAGTTTCTTTGGATTAGCGGAAAGGCAAAAACCCTTAATAATTCTTCCAACTAGCCTTGTGAATTTTGTACAGCATGATCAGAGTGAAGTACTTGATGAAGTTTAATAACACTCCTTATTTATTATTTACAAAGATGTTTAGTAGTAAATAAGTTAATAGTTCGTTATTTATCAAAAAAAATAATAATAATTTATTTTCATTGACTATATTGTGTTATTTAAATTTTAAAATATATTAAATGTAAATAAACAATACGCACAGTGAATAATACTATTGAGTATCAAATCTAGTAATTTTTTATGAGCACGTAATATCAAGTTCATGGGCCGACTCTTTTGAGTGAAAGTTCGCGGGCTTTCTTAATTTGTTTACCGAGAGTGTGGACTCATGGTGAGCCCAGCCCAGCCCAGACCATACGGCCCAAATATGTCACACCCACAGATTTCGCAGCTCACTAGTCTCATTTCAAGCCTCACGTGCGGTGCGACCCAATTAGCGAGAACTTCAGCCGCCAGCAGCATAGCGGCACAAACGACGTCGTAGTTCAAGATCTCGGCCGTACTCTTCCCATTACATTCAATGAGATCGTGACACCGAGAAAGCAGTGCGCATAATCATTTCGGTCGAGGTCGGTTGCCCCTACCTCTGTCCCTCTCTCCCTCTCTCTCTCCAAGTGATCAAAGTTCTCTTCAGAATCATCAGATCAGATTCAGGTACTTTTCTTGTGGGGCTTTTCAGTTCATCTTTCTGTAGGCTTTGTTTCAGGAAAGTATCGGATTTGTTTTTCCATGTCTATAGCACTGGAAACCCTTGCGAAAAGTTGATTCTCTTTCGATTTTTGGATTCCCTAACCGTTTCTCGGAAGCTTCCGGTGATTAATTTGGTCGATTTCCTTCTTCAAAAGTGTCTTCACAGTTGGATTGTCCGCTTTCCTGTGTGCTGATATGTTCTATTCGGCCGGATGGCTCTTTCTGGCCGTTTTCTTTGTTTTTGCGCAAAACAGAAGGTTGAAGAATTCATGCTTAAATATTGCTAAAACACTATTGATTTTTGGAATTCCACCATATGTTTAACGAAAATCTACGTCTTTCAGCCGATACACTATTGATTTTAGTACCGGGGCCTGGAGATATTTATAAATATGCATATAATATTCATCTACATGTGTTTATGCTCATATATTTATATGCTTTGAGCTATCGCCTGCCCGTGATTTTTTCTTTCTCCGGAACTTTCACGGAAATGATTCGTAGTTTGATGAACGAAATTTCAAAAACCTGAGATAGGATTAATTCAAAGTTTATGGAGGTTGGCTTTTTGACTTTGGGGATAATTAGCCTCGGTTTGGGAAAGATGAATTTGTAAGGTACACCAGGTGGTTTGCTTTACCAGAGGGTTTGTCATAAAGGCAGCATTGTTTGACTTGCAAATGTCGCGTAAATCAGAAGTTAGTGAATTGTATGGATCACTTAAATCAGAAGTTTTTGTTTTGTATGAAAATTTTCTATTAGACAACTAATTATGACAATTTTCTTGTTCTTTTTATTTTGTTCTGTTTTGTTTTTTGAAATGTAATAGTGAATATATAGAACAGAAGTGCCTCAAGGGGGCAAACCTTGTATGGGAGGAACTGGTCGGAGCAGGCCCTATAAAAAAATTAGTCAAGAACCAAGGTATTGCGACTAGCCTAAGAATCAAAATTTAGATCATCCAAAAGTGTACAATAGAGAATATGCAAAAAGGGTGTATCTAATCTCAGTGACGCATATAACATAAAAAATGTAGCTTTTCAGCGCAAAACCAAGCTCCTGGAGGCTAGAAAGGTTCTCCCTCCTACCCCTCCTAGGTACACTATGAAACACACAGGAGAATAGTCATCTAGGTAGATCTCTCTATGGAGGGTGGTCAGGTCTATCTCCAAGGAAAGTCTACTCATGAACTTGGCTCTACCCACTATATACCCAAGATAACAAGCCAAACTCAAAAGTCCAAATTTTCTATGAAATTGGGCAGTGGAGGAGATGGCCAATTGGTGTTTTTTTTTTTTTTTTTTAAATGCAACAATACCAATCCAACACTTGCCTATTCTCCTTCTTAGGTTGTCTGCACAATGAAGGCTACCCTGGAAGTGGCGCTTGTCTTCCAAACAGCTTTAAGGGAAATCCGAGGGGACCCTTGTCATAGGTGTGCCATAAAAGTTAATGAACCAAAGGCTTCTCACTACACCACCTGTTATGCCATAAACTAATCCTGTCTCCCCTCCCTACCTTGAAACTAACGTTGTGGCTGAAAGCAGCCTACAACCTCATCATAGCTCCCCAGTGGCCAACATTGCAAGGGAAGTAATGTCAGTAAACCTCCCAGTCCCCTTCTCCCTTCTACATTTACAAGTAGCCATTCTTCTCTCGAAACTAACCAGCTCAGGTGAACCTCCATTCCATTTCCCAAATATGCCGTATTGAATAAGCAAAAACTTCTGATTACTAACTTGCCCATACTTTGAGGAATGCACATCTGATTCCACTTGACAATATGAAACTTGAACTTGCCACCTGTCTTACCCCACCAAAATCTCTTTGCAAATTTTTCCAACCTCTTAATTACAGAGATAGGAGGTCGAAAACAAATAGAGTATTTGTAGGAAAATGAGACAGAACACTCATGATTATTGCTATACAATCATAGTTTTTGTTTTCATACAGAATGGTCCTGCACATTATGATTCTTCATTTCAAATCAAAACATTCATGATTTTGGCTTATTTTTTCAAAATACCACAATCTTGCTAGTTTTCATACTTGAGAAACCTAGGAGGCCCGAGTTTCTGATTGTGCAGTTCACCTCTGGAATTACACAATTAACAATGATAGATTGGGACCACTTTGGAGTATGGCCAGGGAATTATGTATGGCTTGCTCAAATATGATAATCCTATCTCTTTCTGACCTATGGCATATCTATTATCTCTTCTATTTCATTTAAAGCTCTTCTATTCTCAATGAATTAAATTTGCAGTCTTATCTCTTGAAACTTGAATGGTGAACATGTTTCTCAAATGGTCATAATGCCTTTCTATGCATGAACAATTTGACATTTTCATACTTGTTTCAAACAGGTTTACACTGCAGAAGTAACTTTTTGTGGTTCACCTCAAAACAATGTACCCAGGTGGTTACACTGCTGAAGTAACATGCCTATCTCCTAGTGCATCGGAGAAGGACATACATGATTTTTTTGCTCACTGTGGTGAAATTGAACATGTGGAAATCATCAGGTACATTACGTTAGACAATTTCATCATCTTTACATATTCATTCTTCAAAACCTTTGGAAACTTGAATCCTTTTGTGAGATCAAGTTCTTCAGCTGTCTGTGTTAAATTTGATTTTTCACAAGTTTCAGTTCCTTAATGCAGGAAGATTATATGCATCTTTGCTGCCTTCTTTATTTATTTACAAATAGCTAAGGCCAAATAAATCTCTTACAAAATTTTAGTGAAAGGTTGTCTTTCATGGGCGATTTTGGAATATTATGAAGTTAATGTCCTAGTTCATTTGTGATCGTTAAATAAAAAAGTTTGAATGGATACTCAATTGTTTTCTTGCACGTTGATAGATAGAGCATAATAAAAATTTAAATTGCCACCTGTCAAGTGCTTGCAATCATAACTGGAAATATCTTCTTGAAACTATCTGGTTTGATCCATTTCATAGCTAGGATGGTTAATACACCAAATTAATAATGGGAACATCAGCTGGCATCCATCCTAGATTAAACAAGAAGCCTCAATTTAAGACAATTAGATTGATGAATTTTCCCCATTACCACAATACCATGAATATATTTGAAATGCATCTTATATTCTGTCTTCTTCTGGCAACAGAGCTTCCATGATACTTACATGGTAGGTGTGCCCAACTGTTTTCCTTATTAAACATGTGTCCATTTATTTGGTGGTTTGATGTTTCTGATTGGAGAATTTGTAATTATTTAAAACAGATCAGGTGAATATGCTTGTACTGCTTATGTGACATTTAAGGATGCATATGCTCTGGAAACTGCAGTCCTGCTCAGTGTAAGTTTGTATAACACCCCCCCCCCCCCAAAAAAAAAAAAAAAAAAAAAAACAGAAAACACACACACCAAGAACCAAAAAAATAAATCATGGGTTGGGGAAAAAGTAATGGTAATTGTTGATTTTCATGATGCTTTGTCTACCAAATTCTTGTTTTCCTTGCATCAATTTCTCTTGGACTTGAAGAATTTAAGCCCTTATGGGTTAAACTCATTGAAATTGCTAATTATTGCGCTAATGGCATCACAATTTAGATGTATTTGGTTGTCATAATTTGGCTTCATTTTTTTTCATAAATATGTCAAGTCTTTAATCATGAGGTAGCACTCTCTTGGAGTTCAATTTAGGGTGTCACAGCTATTGGTCACCGGTGAGTTATTTCATAATTTGATTTGATTTAATTTTTATAAAAATGTCTTGTCTTTAATAATTAAGCAATCTCATTGAGTTCAGAATTTGGGGCGTCACAACTTTGAGGAATTATTGATGACCAGTGATACTAGCGACTGGTTTTTATAACTTTCTAAGAAGTTGAAATAACAATATACTGTTATTTCTAGATTTATTTGCTGAATTGGCATGTGTATGTCATGATAATGGTCCTATTTTTGATGTAGTATTTGATACCTTTTGCAGTCTTGAACAAGATGCAAATAAGTTTGTCTTATGTCATGTTCTGAGGCTCTAGCAAGATACTCAAACTGGAGATATACTTACATGGTCTATTGGAATTTCAGGGAGCTGCAATTGGGGATCAACATGTATACATATCGCGGTGGGGTACGTACATTGATGAATCAGACCCTTGGAATTATAGCTCCATGGTATGCACCTTCTCCTTCTACTATGATAGGTAAATTCATGAATTATAATACAGCGATTTAGGATTCAAATCTTTTTGGGCTTTGCATGCAGTTGCCAGAAACTAATTATTTGGTGATGTGTATAGAAAGGACGCACATCACCACTGGAAGAAAAAGCACGCATCTTTAAGAATTATATTAGAGACAAAAGTTATCTGCCATTGCTTCCTAGAGATCCATTAGAAATAGGAAACAAGTATTTTCTGTTGACAACATCAGTATCAGAAAATAAAACTGGGCTTAGTAAGTCATTCTGCAAAATACTAACTTACAGGAGTAGCTGGCATCTTAGTTTCAATAGGAAAGGGCTATCTTCTTGGTCTTAAACAACCCCGGGTATGCATTCATTCATGTCCATAATCCATGCAGGGTACACAAAGCGAGCCATTTATTTCTACTCCCGGAGAAGCTGTAACGGTGGCACAAGATGCAGTGAAAACCATGATAGCAAAGGGATACATTTTGGGGAAAGATGCATTAGTCAAGGCCAAAGCTCTGGACGAGTCCTACCAAGTGTCATCCACTGCAGCAGCCAAGATTTCAGAGCTCAGCGATAGGATTGGCCTCACTGAGAAGGTCAGTTCTGGCATCAGGGCCGTTAAATCTGTCGACGAGAAGTACCATGTTTCAGAGGCCGGCATGTGGGCTGCATCTTACACTGGGAAAACCGCCATGGCGGCTGGGAATGCTGTAGTCAACAGCAGTTACTTCGCCAGGGGAGCTCTTTGGGTCTCCGATGCCCTGAATCGGGCAGCCAAAGCTGCAGCCGATTTAGGCAACAATGCTGGTAACAACGCTGTTAAAAAGTGAACTACTTTGTCTATGGACAAGCCTTTGCTGTGCTGATAATTGTGACCTATGTAAATCAATAGACTCGCTCCATATATAGCTACTACTTGTAATCTTGTTTTGCGACCAATCAGTGCTTGTGCTTGCCATGGTTTCTTCCTTTCTTGGACCCCTCTCCATGTATAGGGTTAAAAGTTGCATAAATCCAAGAATGTTTTTTGGCTGTGACATTTTTTTTTTTTTTTGGGTACAAAGGTGGCATATATATCATCATAATGTAGGAAGTCTTGCGGTTTTTATGTTTCTTCCATTTCAGGCGGGGCCATATTATGACCAAGTTAAGAGAACAATGTCTTGAATATATGGTTTTTGGAATTTGAAAGGCTGAGTTGAATACTTTGTGGTATCTGTTTACATTTTCAATTAAGGCGTTTGGTTTCAATCCAAATCCCAGTCAGTATCAGCCTTCTGGCACCGTCCACATTCATAATTAAGCCCATCCACTTGCGGTATAAAAAATTTGAAATACACAACTGTCGACAAACTAAGTCGTCGTATTACTAAGTTTTTTTTTTTTCTTTAAATGTCATAGTTGTAAAACCCACGAATTAAACACAAAAGTAGCAATTTCAATAGGTTGTTTCTACCGAACTGAACATGAAAACTAACGATTCTGTTTGCTAAATTGATACTGTTGGCATCTTTGGGTTAGCTAAGTGTGGTAAATTATTTAATTTGACCCCATTGAATTTTAACTTAAAAGTGTCCAACTCCTGGAATAAGCAATTAACCGATTAATGAAACTCAGGCTTTTGCCCCAGAATCAAAGTGTGAACGTTGCAGTTGCTTCCAAATGCAATTCCAACGCAAGCTTTCGACCCAATTGAATTATTCAATGATGACCAACACAGCACGACCTTGACACACCCACAATCTTTTCTGCAAAATGATGTGAACCCTAAACCCTAAATAATTCAACATTTTCCTTGCTAGGTCTGGATCATAGAGAATCAAACAAAATTTCAGCTCATATTCGGAATTACTTAATATGGGTAGCAGTATTATTCATGGATTGGCATCTGCGCGACTGCACCTTATCTAACAGTCAAAACAATAGCACTTACTGAAATTAGATCAATGCAGATTTTAAGAATAAAAAGTAGAACTATTTTTAGCATTTATTCGGATTCGCATTAGTATTAGTAGGTCATATATTCGATTTCTTGTCTTTCACAGTGAAATAAAATTTATACTTATAATTTATTTTTTTTGTCAAAATTAAGAATGCGAATGTGGAGAAACTGTACAAATATGATAATCTCAATTGATGTGAAATCAGAAGATGAAAAGCGTTCGAGTCCTTTTATATGCAAATCCATAGGGATGGGGGAAAAAGTAAAAACCTACCTCAACCACACTAGTTACAGTTTTCACCTCGTGTGAAGTATGAGTGCCCATTTCAACATGATCATCAGACATCCACTGTACACAAGCAAGCAACTTGACCGCACTGAAAGCGAAGAAGAAGAAGAAGAAGATTTGTTATATAATTAACCTTGGAGAATTATTCACAGCAAAATGGGCAACGAATGATCCCATTCTCATTACAATCAGGGCATCTTTGAAAACCACAATCGCTCGCAGTTTCATCGTAAAATTCATCGTCGTAATCAGCTTCATAGTAGATCTTACAACTCCCTGAACATGTTTCGCAGGGCACAAACCTTACATCTCCACAGGTCTCACAAACTGTGCCGCCGTCTTCAGCCATCTCGCAGTCTTCTAGCAGCTTCTCAAGCTGCCCCTCTTCGTGCATTCGCCGTATTTCCTCAGCCCCGCCAATGTACTTCTTCCCCACAAACACCCTGGGCAAGCCACCGCGGAAGCCATGATCCCCCGATAGCTCCTTTAGCTCCTCCTTGAACCCCGAATCCATAGACACGTCTCGCTCGTCAACTCGAACGCCGATTCCTTTCAAAATCACTCTAACATGGCAACAGTTCTCGTATGTCTTCCTTACTCCTCTTAGGCTAGTGAAGTATAAGACTACCCTGTCTTTTCTCTTTGAAGTGAATTTCGAGACTGTGAAATCGCCATTGCCGGCAGCGGCCTGCTGTTTTTGGCCGGCCGGCGGATTGAGATGAAACGGGTTTGCCGGAGGGAGCTCCTCGAGTGCTTTCCGGAATTTGGAAATGACATCTGGATCAAACTCGGAGATTAATGCACTGGTTTCTTTATCAGCCGCGTCAGTGCACGTTGGTTTCGGCGACACGTCGCCACTTCCCGGCAATTTCGATCTGGGAAGATTACAGGGAGAAGGCATTGAATTGGGCGCGACGTGGAACGAGAAGCTGCGGAAATGATGGGCCTGGAGAGGGCTGGCGTCTTCAAGGCCTTCCATTAATTCCCACGCGTTGATAGTCTCCGGCTCGCCCGGCGGCGTTCTCACCGGCGTTTTCGGCACAACTTTCGTGATCTTTTCGCTGATCATATCGGACCACGTTTTTGCTTCAATCATCCCCATGGAAAACTCCTTGCTCCTCTTCCTGTCATCCAAACTCACAACAGAGCCGTCGTCGTCCTGAATTCGGCCGTTGGCTCCGCCGTTACGGCTGCCGAGCTTGACCGGATCGAGTTTGATAGAGCCAAGCGTAGAGGAGGTGAGAGCCACGACGTGGTAGGTGTCGCCTTCCCGTTGCGGCGGGTGGTGGACGTGCATTGAGTAGCTTCGCGCCACCGGCGACTTGCAGTTCCGGCACAGCGATTGCTTCGAAGTCGCGCAACCCATTGCGATACCAAGAAGATTGAAACTCGAATCGAAACCGCCAAACAACTTTTATATTAGGAACCGAAGGGGACAACAATATCGGAACGAATAAAGATTAAAAGAACATTCCATTTGAATGAGCTGGAACGGCAAGCAAATTCGGTAGAGATTCCGAGATTAAATATAAGGTATCGATGAACTAAAAAAGGAGGGGGCGGGGAATTAGGTCAATTGTCCTTTTATCGCAGAGATTTAGGATTAGAATAACAGAACTCGTCGCACGGGATCTACCATAGAAGGAACCGGATAGAAGCTTCCCGACACGAAAACCATAGACATTAGAACCGTTTCCGCACTCAGAGAAACAGGCATTGAAGATTTGGAGATGAAGCAATGCAATTCAGGAAATCGGATGAATATCATGTGAATCCACGAGAGCTTCGAAAGATGATGACATGTGAATTTGATGAAGCAGCAGAGAAAGGGAAAGGGCAGGCGATGGGAATCACTAGTCAAACGATCCACCCATTCTGCATTGCTTTCACCCACCCCATCATTCCCTCTCTCTCTCTCTCTCTCTCTTACTTTTTTCTCTCTTGGAAATATATTTTTTAGGGCTAATAGAAAGGAAAGGAAAAGAAAAGAAAAGAAAAGATAAGAAAACAATCGAAACCAGGCCTCTCGACGAGACGATTACATGATGGCGCTGCGGCTAGCAAATCAATCTCCATTTTTTAAGTAAATATATGTAAGGCAAATTAATTTACATATTTAGTAATTATTATTACAATTCATTTTAGTGCACCTAAATTCTATCCGAAATAAAATTAGTTAAAAATTGGAAGACATGGAAAGCGCGTGAATAGGAGCATTGAAAAAGGTCGCAATTGGACAGAGCTGTGGGCCCAGTTGGGCAGCTTCCGGTCTGGGCCGGGCTAATGAATCCACGACGACGTTAATGGGAAGGCATTTGGAATAATCACTTTATTTATATCCTTTGCAATCATAAGAGGTAAAGCATACTTCTAATTACAAAAGTATTAAAAAAAAATGAATGGATAATCATTTACGATGATCATAATAATACTAAGTAATAAGGAAAAAATTAGTTAGTTAGAGTAAAACATACTTTTTGTCCTTTATTTATGGTTCCAAAAATATATTCATTATTCTTATGATTACCCCATAAGATAGAGATAAAACTTTACTTTATCTTTGACTTTACTCTTCGAATTATCCTTTTATCAGCGTCGATCTGCCAATTGTTAAGATGCTACAAATGGCCTTTTGTGGCTTTGAGCTTCTGGGCTAACAATTAGAATGGGACTTATACTAACAGGCTTTCCGTCCTTAATATATTTGGGCTAGGCTTGAGGCCCAGCCCAACTTAGGATTATATTTTCCCAGCCGCTTTCCGGGGGGCTTGTCATTTTTTCTATTTTGGATTGATTATCAGTCAGCCAAATATTAATAGAATTAGAAACTGTACTTATGATCTTGACAAGATTAGAAATTGAGCATGAGGTCCACTCTATGCTTGGCTTATAAGCCTTAGAAGATGATCTCCTTGTTACACGCCCAGTTGGGCTTCTTTAAATTGAGTTTCTTATGCTCATTTATGTATTTAATATTTCTTTATAAATTTTTCTTTAGAATTTTGTCTAACTCTAATTTATTTTGTATTGGCATAGAAGGAATAGGACACCAAGAGACCCTTTCATCCGATGGATAGATAGAGAGAGGGGGCACATCTTTTGGTTTTTTTCGTGTTGTTGAATAGTTGAATAATGATTTTTTTTATGTTGTCAAAGTCTTAAAATATTTTTAAAATTATAAAAATAATTTGAAAATTGTTTTTTTTAGTATTTATTAACTTTTTGAGATAAGAAACGACACCATTTTAATATTTTCATATATTAAAAAATATGTCAAATTTAAGTGTCTAAAGATCATTTCTAAAAATTTACCATTGACATCAATGAAAACAACATCAAAAACAATAATATTTAAGTTGGTACCATTTCCCATGAATCTTGTTACAGCCAATCACTACATGAGCATATATACACTTTTATATTTGACAATCCATCATATATATATATATATGTGTGTGTGTGTGTGTGTGTGTGTGTGTTTGTTTTGGAGCAATATTAATATAACAAGTTGGAAGGGGGAAGCATCATCTCAACAACTATCAACTGCATTCCCATTGTCTACCAATAAAAATGTAATATTTTTATGTAGAAACTATGGTTATAAATAGCAATTATAATTCATTCTTATAGATTTTAATTTCTCTCTCTCTCTTTCCGATTCATGAATATATATATATATATAAACAAGTCAAAATTAATTCATTTATACAAAATGTTTTTGTACAAATCTCTATAATTCTTATAACACCCCCCCAAAGAAGAAGAAGTAATTAACCTAATCTTGAAATAAAACGAGACATAGGGTCCCCCAAAATATTAATATAATTAATATTAATGGATAATGATTGTGAAGAAAACTCGTTGACATGAGAGGGAGATGCATGCACATGGGAACATGTGGGGGAAGATAGAAGGAAATCTCTCTCAAAATCGAAATTAAATTTGAAATGGGCAAACAGCAAGTAACATGGATCCAACCTAGCCATCTACAACTAAAGGGGGCTACCCCTCTAACATAAACCAACACCATGTGAGACATTAGCTTGTTTTCAGGTCAGACTTCATATTAAAAGTATAACTATTCGCATCCATATATGTACTAATTTTTTGCACTCCAACTGTTTGTCGAAATGTCTCACTAGACTTACCGCAAGCTTTTGCCGTCGGACAGTGAAAGGTTCGCTTTAGCTTTCCGGGAAGTTGGCTTCGACGGTGGTTGGCAATGGAAGCGTCTTCCATCATTTTCATTGTGCAGCATACGTACCGCTTGTTTTGTCATGTAAACTTAAAAGATATCGGCAGTCACATTATGAGCCATGTACCTTCTTCGAGTGCAGCCATAAATGTTGCCCAGAGCCTTCTGAATTGGATGCAGTAACATGTTATATTTTAAACGTACTCGCTCGAACTTGCCGTTCTTGCACACTGTACCGACTCAACTAACTTCTCACTTACTGGGTTGGCTTAACCTCGTTTTGATCGTAATACATTAAGCCTTTATTCGATTTATATGAATATATGAACTATTTTGTTATATAGTTCATATATAGTCAATTTATTGAAGGTATCAATCTCTTAAATTGTTGGGAATGTTAGAAAAAAAAATCAAGTTGCAGATAATTTTGGATAAATATTATAGTTCTTATAGACGTGACTAGGTAGAATATAAAAAAAAATCATTAATAGAATATATTTATGATCATAGTCACTACCGTGGCAGTATATATAGAATAATTTTTCGTAGTCATCGATCAATGTGAAGTGGGCATAATTAGAAGTTTTAATTTATCTTGTAAGCTTTTTATTGTTAATTTCTTTCTCGGGGTATAATCTTTCAGAGCACCACTACCCACTGGTACCCAAGTCGCAACAACATATAACATAACAGTAGAGGTGCTTAGAAATTCCCATAAATTAGACTACACTCTCTCTCTCTCTCTCTCTCTGCTGTCTTCCAGTCTCAAAACCCATCTCTCTCTCTCTCTCAAGGGCACATCACAAGAGTCAGGCAGTCATCAGCCTACTGTTAGGTTCTTTTTCTGGTTGTATAGGCCAATATTGGACATGATCTGTGATGATGCCATGGCATTTGTCTCAGCTGATCATCATCAGTTCATGTTTCAGTCACATGAAGAGCCCCACAGCCACCACCCTCCTCCCAGCCTTCTTCCATGTCCGCCTCAAGACTTCCATGGTCGTCTCTCTCTCTCTTCTAAATTTAAGTTTAAGGGTACCTTATTTCACGGTCTCCATTTCTCTGTTCACTCTTTTCTCGAGCTTTTATATATATAGCTTATATGCTGCTCAAATATTATTGGGTTCATATCTGAGTTTGAGCGTTAAGGTTGCAGGTGTTTCAGCTGTGCAAATGAGGAGATCCATGTCGTTTTCAGGGGTCGGAAGCAAGTGTGAAGAGGTGCATGGAGACGACGACATGTCGGACGACGGATCGCAGCTTGGGGAGAAGAAGAAGAGGCTGAACATGGAGCAAGTCAAGGCGCTAGAGAGGAGCTTCGAGCTGGGCAACAAGCTGGAGCCTGAGAGGAAGATGCAGCTGGCTAGGGCTCTGGGCCTGCAGCCGAGGCAGGTGGCCATATGGTTCCAGAACCGCAGGGCTAGGTGGAAGACCAAGCAACTGGAGAAGGATTATGATCTTTTGAAGAGAAGGTTTGAGGCTCTTAAGGCTGACAACGATGCCCTTCATGCCCAGAACAACAAGCTTCACGCCGAGGTACTAATCAATCACTATCTCTTATTTTCTCTTTCTTATATATATATATATATATATGAATCACTCAAATTTGTTACTAGGTCTAGTCAACCATAGATTAATTCGCAGATGAAAAAATTCTCCTATACCCTGCAGTGTGATTAATATGTGTGTGTTTGTGTGTGTATGGCTTAACCTCAGGTTCCCAGAAAAGGTTTCTGCTCAGCTAAGAAATTAAAAATATATTGTTTCTGGTTTTTTTTTTTTCCTGCCTCTTCAGGTGGATCTTAACTTGATACTCTGCCTTCTGTGAAAACGATTTCTCATATAGTCGTGAAGAAGCAATTCTAGTTTAGATGGTTTTCCACGGGAAATAGCATTTGATCTTTTAGGTTGAAGTGAGGATTTCTTCTTCTAATGTCAAAATGCGATACCTAGTTTTGTATATACTTTTCCTTTTTGAGGAATTAATTCATACGTGTTTTGCACGTTAAGAGTATTTTTTATGAAGATGAATTCATCAAGCATGTAAGTGAGTGAGAGTTGCAGGGCGCCATGAAAGTGGCCGTCTTTAATTAGTTTGCTTTTGAGTCGATGGATTGTTTCATAAATGGTTTGGAAGCTTCAGGCGCGGCAGAAAAACTGTTTCTTTAATGTTTAGTCGCCTAGCCCCACAACTCAAATGGGGCATGGTTGTCATTATTTTATTATTGTATTAAGGTCTATTCCCATAGCTTTTTCTTCCATTGAAAGAATCCGAGGTTAAATTGCTGTCAAATCCCTGCATTATCTCAATTGGCTGATCCAAAAACGTTGCAGCTATTGACTCTAAAAGGTATGGAATCAACTGGAAATGGGCCCATTAATCTGAATAAAGAAACCGATCAGGGTTCTTGGAGCAATGCGAGTGACAACAGTTGCGAATTCAATCTGGCCACCACAAGACCACCGGCAACAGACAGGCCATTATTATATTCTACTCAAAGCAATAAACCCATCTTCCATCCATCCATGGTTGCGGCCACAAATGTTAACAGTCATCTCCTACAAAGCTCCTCAAGATCAGAACTTCTTCATCATCATCAATACCAGAAAATTGATCATCAAGTGGCTCCGGCCGATGAAAGCTTCTGCAAAATGTTCTCCGCCGGCATGGACGAGCAGTCGGGTTTTTGGCCATGGCCGTAGCCACAGCCGAAGCCACAGCATCTCCAGTACCGAAACCAAAACCCAATTCTCAATTTTTTTTTTTTCCACTTATTTCTGTAAGAGTGGCGTGTAGGAGGAATGGACATCCATCTTTGCATTTAATATACACTATTGTTGATCACCAGCTTGTTAATTAATTAATTATGAAATATTAAATATTTTTTGCAAGTCTTGGCCCCATTAACGAAATTTGCATGCATCTGCCAAGGAGTGAGCCAAGAGTTTCTCGCTGTGCCAGCGGCCATGACACGAGAAGAGAGAGATTGTCTTTTCTGCAATTCTTTAAAATTCAATTAAATAGCTGGTGGTGCTTTAGAATCATGGCTCTGTGTGATTTAAAAATGCATGGAAGTTGATTTTGAAGAAGGTTCTTTGTGATGCGGCCGGGGCGAAGAGTTGATCACATCTTTAATTTGTTATTGGGTTCGTGACTGTTAATGGGTGCCCAACCAAACCAATATTAAAGAAAATATCCTTCCGAGAGAGAGAGAGAATCTAAGAAGAAATTTCCTTCCAAGAGGGAAGAGGCCAAAGAGAAAAGAATTAATAGAGAGAGGGAGAGGGAGAGGGAGAGGGAGAGGAAAAGGAAAAGGGGGAAGGGATGTCCTTGGAAATGGGTCATTTTATGTGACAGGGACCTTTGTTACTATGGTGCTGACAATAGAGAGAAAGTGTCAGGCCCTGTGTTTCAGTGTATCCATGTGAGCCACTGCCAGACCCCCTTCCCCTATCTTTCAACAATTAAGATCGTGAATGCATATCCAATTATCTCACCACAGTGTCTTTCATCATCAAATCAAACCTCTCTCTCATCGCATCTTTGTATGGTCCATTCATCAAATCGAGTGCATGGCAATGCTTCTGAACCCATACATCCAAACGGGTCTTTGTTTTTATAATGCAGATGACAGAGGAAGGATGACAAAAACGGCAACCTTACAAGTATTTGCACATAAACATGCAACCACTCACTACTGTGCCCTATATATATATATATATATATGTAATATCTGAAAAATTCTTGAGATTATATATAAGATTTTATGAAAGGTATAAGTAGAATTTTCGAAAGAATGGAATCATAAGATATACTATTACAGTTTTAAGTGATCAAATCGATCGAATGGAGTACCCTGAACCCTAAATAGTTAAGGAAAATAGAATAATATTGACGAGTGATTCATGACATGATTTTAGGTGTCAAAAGAAATTGGATTGAGAACGATTTTTGGTACAATTGTGGATTAGGCTGAAAAATCGAATTGATGTAGAAAATTTTTGAAAAGTCAACGGAGTATTTTGATTACCAATATTTTATATGAAACAATCCCCAAGCAATTTCAGATTGAAACGAAATTATTTATGGTCAAAATAATGAATCGGACCCAAGTGTAATTTACTAATTTTTCTCGATAGAGGTCAAAAGGATAATTTTTTGAGAAATTTGAGGATGAAATGAAAAATACAAAATTTGTGGGCCTTAATGGTAGTATTTGAAAGGTTTTATGGAAGGGGCCGAAATGATATTTGGAAGAAATAAAAAGGTCAAAGTGTAAATAATCAAAAAATAGTGTGAACACTGCAAAAATGGTCGTCGCACGTGGAGCCGTTTCTGGTGATAGGACGGCCGAGGTAGGGCTCGGGGGAGGTTGTATACGGCGTGAGAATGCTTGGAGGCCAAGTCTTGGCCGGTAATTGGTCGAGAGGTGGCCGAATTTTGCTATAAAATGGGCGCTGAGGGTTTTGAATTTTGGCACACAAATTGACCGAGTTTTGGTAAGTTTTTGAAGAATTGGTTAAGGGGCTTTTGCTCATTGGTGTATAGGCATCGTTTCTGGAGCATTTGGGAGCGTTTGGTGTTCATTTGGAAGTTGTTCAAAGCTTAGCCAGAGGCGCAAAGCAGACGTAGGAGTCGCGCCTACAACTACCCATTTGGGGCATTTTTCGGTGAGCTTTCGGGCAACCAAGGGTGCTATTGGGATCAACTTGGAGAGAGCTTCAGGGGGGTGTGCTTAGATCGGCCATCGGAACAGTTGCTGGCAACCGGAAACGAGAAAGAAGATATGTGCGTGGGCTGTACGCATCATCATTCACGTGTAGACACACGCTGGGCGCGTGGGACCAAGGGTATTTTTGGAATTTGATTCAATATTTTCCTAAAATTATTTTAAGAATTATTGTGTTGAAAAATTTGAGAAAATGTTTGAGGTGATAATTATTTTGGAATTATTAGGGTGAAAACTAGGAAAAAAAATGAGAAAATTATGAAAAATTAAGGAAAAATGGATTTTGATGCTCCTTTAAATAAATATGGTGTTTAGGGAGTGTTGTGCCTCGAGATTAAGTATAAGTACGGGTGTTTGAAGGTTGGCACGCAAATCGAGATCATGTACAAGGATCGAGGCGATTTATATACATTCGAGGTGAGTATTCGCCCCAAAACTTGTTTTAATATTGTGAGTAATTTTACCCTAAAAACTTGGTATTTGTGCTACCTAAATGTGTTATAATTTCATGGAAAATGATTTTGTTGCATGCTAACGGTAACCGGTGACGGTTGGTTTCATGTGGAAGGTTCGTCCCAAAACGTTTTATACACATGCATTGTGTTTTATGTTGTTGTTGCCAAAATATAATAATTAAAATTTATGATGTGTGATCTCTCAAGTTGGTTCTAGGTGAAGTTAGGTTGCCGTGAGAAAAGTTGCCTCAAAGGAGTTCGCTGAAAGGATGCTCACCGCAATAATTTCACCACAAGCTCTTTCGCTATAAGTTTTTTTACCACAAGCCTTCTTGCCACAAGGTTTTTGTTGCAAGGCTTTAACTCCGCCACAAGGTTTTTCCTTCGCCGCTTGGTCTCACCACAAGATTGTGTCTTTGCTGTTAGGTCTTGTCGCAAGGATTTGCCTTCGCCACAAGGTCTCACCATAAGGTTTTAACTCCGCCGCAAGGCCTCGCCGCAAAGATATTGTCCTGTTGACACTTGAAAATGGGTTAGAAGACTCGCGGGAATCCTCACCCACGACGACCCTCTGATGCCTAAGTAAGTACCAAATCCCAATGACTATTCACCAAAACAGTAAAGATGTAGTAAAAGTGTCTAAATCTTACCGAAATTGGAAGTCCTCTTCAATGTCCTGTAGTTGGGTATTTATAGGGTACGATTGTCAAGGATGGCTAGTGTTGACACATGTCGATTACTAAATGGGGTTAAATTTAACCAAAAAAATGAGGGAATAACCACAAAGCCGCTGCAAGCTAGGTCTCGTGGCTAGCCTTTGCCTTGTGGCCAGTCCAGGCGTTGTCGCGAGATGGGCCTTGCGGCCAGCACCTTGCCACAAGGCTAGTTCTTGTGGCTATCTTCCAGCCACACCTTCATTTTTTATTTTTATTTTTGAGAAATTCTCTTATTTTTCCTCATCCCAATTTTTCATGGCATAACAATTGCCCCCTATTCTTCTATTTTGTCTTTAGACAAAATGGAAGAGTAAAATATCAGCCAAAGAATCGGGTCTAGCACCTAAACTTAATGAAGGGTTCCAGAATACCCGAAGATCTTACATCAACCGGGGCATTAGGTACCAGATTACCTTTGGGCAACTAGACCCTCGAGATATAGGTTTTGCTGCGGGATTTTTACTGGGTGCCTGAGCTTATCGAGAGGCTTAAGCGTCGGATCAACCAAAGAGTTGGGTCTAACTTGGGAGCATAGCATTGAACTCAATCAAAGGATCTCGGTAAGCCTACGAGCACAAGCTTCTGTGCATCCGATAATCTAGAGAAGGATCATAGTGCACTGGCTATTGTGTCCTCCTCGTCCGTCTCTCAGGGTTAGTCTAACTAAGGGAATTTGGGTTTGACCAGTGGTTCGGCACGGGATTCCTACCAGACATCCTAGTTTGTCGGGAGACCTAGGCGCCAAATCAACCAAGGAGTTGGGTCTAGCCAAAAAGGCTGGCACCTAACTCAAATGAAGGATCTAAGTGAGTCTGTGGGCATAGGTATCGAATGTTCTGGTGATCCCGAGCCAACTCGTGGTCATCAACACCAGATTGCAACTATGTGACTCAACTCCAATAAGCGGGATCATGGCAAAACTGTCATAGGGTTGTTCTCTCTTCACGTCTTCCTTGGGTCAGTTTACATCAGGGGATCTGGATTTGGCCAGTGGTTTGGCGTGGGATTTCTACCAAACATCCGAGTTTGCCGAGGAGACCTAGGCGCCAAATCAACCAAGGAGTTGAGTCTATTCAAAAAGGCATACACCAAACTTAAGAGAGGGATTTGGGTGAGTTTACGGACATAAGCATCAAATGTTCTGGTGATCCCAGGTCATCTCATGGTCATCAGTACCAGATTGCCACTAGGTGACTTGACCTTTGGGAGCGAGCTCATGGTAGAACTGTCATGTGATCACTTTACCTCTTTTCCACCTTCCTAGAACTAGTCTACCTCAGAGAATATGGGTTTGGCCAGTGGTCGGGCTCGGGATTCTTACTAGTTATCCGAGTTTGCCGGGATATCAACTAAGGAGTTGGGTCTAGCAAAAAAGGCATGGCACCTAACTCAAACGAGGGATTTGGGTGAGTCTGCGGGCATAGGCATTAGATGTTCTAGTGATCCCGGGCCATCTTGTGGTCATCGACACCATATTGCCATTAGGTGACTTGATCTTCCGGAATGGGTTGTGCTTGAGCCGTCGTACTGGCATCACATTTTATGACACATACAAATAATCTGGGCCCATGGAGATTTTACATGGTTCGGCTTATAGTTTTGCCAATACATAAGGTATATTCTTTTATTTATTGGGGGATTTTATTACAATAGAAAATTAAAGACAATCCCGACCCCTAACTGGATTGAGTAATGCTTCTGGTGACAAACTTGGCTCTGCATCTCGCGCTTCTTCGTCCCCTTCCCTAGGGTTAATGATTGGTGAAGCTGGGAAGTACCTCTTGAGGTGCACGATATTCCAAGCTTTTCCTATCACCTTGCCTTGTAGCGTCTGTAGTATGCACATGTTGGAGCCTAACATCTTCTGAATTTTGTAGGGTCATTTTCAATTCGGGTTGGGTTTCCCTTCCTCTTCTATTACCTTCTCCTGTGTCCAAATTTTTTCATTTAGACGATAGACTGTTCTACTCAGTCGAATAATTCAATCACAGAATTTGGCTCGGAGAAGGTTAAGGATCTTCTAAACGGGGCGTATGTAGTTCTGTTTAGTAGGGCTGACGTCACCAATCCGACTTAGAGATCCATTACTTCCTACATCGCAGCTCTGAATCGCTCGATATATTACTTTAGGGATTTATTTAGCTTCTGCTGCAAGCTCATTAGATATATAACACTCTTCTTCTTCTGGAGATAGACAAAGAATGCATTTAGGAATTCTTTCTTCAACTATTCGAACGATTGTATATGTTATGTTGGTAATTTAGTGAACCACTGTTGAGCCTGTCCTATTAGGGAGAGGGAGAAAGCCCTGCACCTAGTGACCTCATTCCATTCATGTAACATGGCCACTGCGACAAAGTGTTGTAAGTGTTTCTCGAGGTCCTCCTTTCTCGAGTATAATGAAAGTTACGGCAGTTCGAACACTGGTTACATTGGTTGGCTTTGGAGTTTCTCAAATAGAGGAAACCCCTTCGGGGTAGTTATCTTTGGCATCATCATTACCTGTTTTTACTCTAGCACCTTTTCTATGAGGCGTTTGATGTTAGATACGCTGAGTGTTTCCTGTTCTACTTTATTTTGGCAAAGAGATGGGTTATAAAAAACTCTTGAGTAGGTGTTTTCTACTATTTCTTTATACATGGGAGCTTTATTTGCCCTCATGTCATGTTTCCTTCTCGAGTTTATTATTTCTGGGACTTGGCTATTCAGCCCTAGAGTTCTGATTCTTATCCCCCTGCCAAGTGGTCCTCGAAGAGTTGTCTTGGGATCTCTGATGTTCTCCCTTCATATCAATTTGTCCAATGTGGGGAATATGAATGTTCGGCATCAGTTCACGTGACAAAGCAGTGACTCCCTATAGTCTTCTCATATTCTTTTCATTGTTCATCTTGAGTTCATCATTCTGTTGTTTTAGCTTCTCAAAATTCTTCTGCAATAGTTCATAATATGAGAGTAAGACTGTGGGTGGAGCTATCCCTGAAGTCACCATGAGGTTTCCATTTAGAATTTAAGACTGTCCAAAGGAGTGTTGTTCTTGACTAACGGGCGCTGCATGTGGGACTTGTTTCCCTCGCCATGTCGTATGTCTCCTCAATCCAACTACATGTACTTCTCCCTGTTTTGAACACTCCATGCCCCCCAGTCCGGCGGTCTGGTCGCCTTCGAGCATAGGAAAGCTCCCTGAATGCACTTCGTTGTCAGGGTGATCTTCTGAAAATTCTAGTACTGTAGGGTGCACTTAACTGGGGCTTCTTGTGGCTCTCATCCTGGTACAAGCGCTCCTTCGGGTGTGGTTAGGCGGGATCACCAAATCGGTTGATCGTGTCCCTCTCAGCATCTTGTGTTAAGATTGGCTTTTTGTTGTGTTTCCCATAGATGGAGCCAAATTGTTGTTACCAAAATACAACAATTAAAATTTATGATGTGGGGTCCAGTGGAGCTTGGTGTCAGGTGAAGTTAGGTTGCCGTGAGAGAAGCTGCCTCAAAGGAGTTCACTGAAAGAATGCCCTTCGCAAGGATTTCGCCACAAGGTCTTTGCCACAAGCTTTTTTGCCACAAAGTCTTTACCACAAGCCTTCTTGCCACAAGGTTTTCGCCACAAGCTCTCTTACCACAAGGTCTTCACCACAAGCTTTCTTGCCACAAGGTCTTCGCCACAAGCTTTCTTGCGATAGGGTCTTTGCCACAAGCTCATTCGCCACAAGGTCTTTGCCATAAGCCTTCTTGCCACAAGGTCTCACTGCAAGGTTTTTCCTCCGTCGCTAGGTCTCGTCGTAAGATTGTGCCTTTGCCGCTAGGTCTCACCGCAAGGATTTGCCTTAACCACAAGGTCTTACCACAAGGTTTTAAGTCCGCTACAAGGGCTCGCCGCAAGGATATTGTCCCGTTGACACTCGAAAATGGGTTAGAAGGCTTACGGGAATCTTCGCCCATGATGACCCTCTAATGCCTAAGTCAGTGCCAAATCCCAATAACTATTCACCAAAACAATAAAGATGCAGTCAAAGTGTCTAAATCTTACTGAAATTGAAAGTCTCATTCAATGTCCTGTAGCTGGGTATTTATAGGGCACAATTCTCAAGAATGGCTAGTGTTGACACATGTCGATTAGTGAATGGGGTCAAATTTAACCAAAAAAAAAAGGGGGGGAATTACTACGAAGCCGCTGTGAGCTGGGCCTCGCAGCTAGTCCAGGAGCTACCGTGAGGTTGGGCCTCACTGCCAATCCAGGGGCTACCGCGAGGCATCTCACTGCAAGGCTGCCGGGAGCCGGGCCTCGTGGCTAGCACCTTGCCGCGAGAAAATCTAGCCGCGCCTTTATTTTTTATTTTTATTTTTGAGAAAATCTCTTATTTTTCCTCATCCCAATTTTTCATGGCATAACGTATACAATAAATGATGTTCATAAAATGTTGTTTATATGATGCATTAAGTTGTGATATGTGGCATTGTCATGCCTTTGAATTGTTCGTATGGGATGTCAGTCTGGAATGTTGTCTGGATAGTGTAGTAGTAATTCCCCAAGGGTATTGCCGGAATAATGTATAGGGATATCTTGTGCTGGTGTGCATGCTGGGATAGTCGCCTAGGTTTCCGTGCAGGGCCGTTTGATTAGGGAAGTTGCACTAGAATGACTGGTGGTCCATATGGGATATGAGTTGGGGTTGGGTAATGGTTCTTGAATGCTTTTAAGTAGGAACGTAGTCCCTGATGTAATTGTAATAAGTCGAGTTCCTGCGTTGATGTGACCCTCCTGGGATGGGAGTGATAACGATTGTTCTCGAGGTGTTGGGGAGATGAGTTGACTTTCCCCCTCTTAAGTTAGGACTGTGTTGTGTCAATATGTCGGTGTGGTGATGTTGCTTTTAGAGAGATTATTCTGTTCTCGTGATTGGGTTAAGCGCTGTGTGAGATTCTCTTAGGCTAGGGGTTGTGTCGGTTTGTTCATGTCTTGCATATATTCATGAAAATGTGTTTTGAATTCTCACTTAGATGATTCATCATCTAATATGGACTATGTCCCTAAAATATTCAAATGTTCCAGCTAAAGGCAACGGTGCAAAAGAAAAAGGGATTATCAAGGAGTGACTGCGATTAGTGGATAATTTATAGTATATCGTTTTCAATTATGTTGTTTATTTTGATGACGTCATGTAAGATAATGGTTTGATTGTAAAATTATGAATAAAATAGTTTCGGTTATATACCATTCAAGATTTTGATCTAACTTTCGCATTTGAAGTGATTTACCTGTCGTAGTTTATTAATGATTCTAAATTGATATGTGTGGGATCTTCTGGGAACGATTTATGTGTGGAGTTTCTGTTGGAAAAAAAAAATGTATTTTTGAAATCTTACGTTATCTAACGCCCTGAAAAAAGTGGGGTCTTACAATATGACAATTGTATATGACTAAAATTAAACTACATATTGTGTGACAAATTCATGCACAAAATAATAAATTAATCAAGAAAATGATAACACGGATAATAGATAAAAATGGCTGGGCAGGCTGTTAGGCTGTGATTAAATTCACTGATATTTAGTTTTCTTAGGGACAAATCTCTAGGCCTTGCCCCAATGGTCACTAAGGTTGACTGTCGACATCCCAAGTTTAAATGACTAAGTGTTTGGTGACGCCAATGTCTGGCACAAATTAATGATAATTCAATTAAGGGTTAGGTTGGACATTGCCATGTAACCACGATGATTTCGAAGTGGGATCAATTGAATATCGTTTGATTAGTCAATGATGTAGAAATTAGTACCATATATATATATTTATATGGTAAGAAATGGTTAAAGAGTAAGGTGGGTGTCACTAGGCCATGTGTACAGTCTATTTAAAAAGATACACGTTGAGATGTTCCAACCCTTGGACAATCTAAGCATACTAAGAATAATTTTTTGATCAAACAAGATTCGATAAAGTAAATAGTCACACCTTAATTAACGAACACCACTCTATGATTCGGTAGATGTTTTTTTTGGAAATATTTGGGTTTTCTATAATATTCCATATATGAGGTCCAATATGGCATACCTTAGATACTTAGTTATAAAAAATTAGATTAAGTTGACCGATCAAATAAGATTAATAGATAAAGAGTTGTCAAATTGGTCCAAGAAAATCGGGCAGCAAGAAATCAATTGGTTGAATAATTAAGGTTAATCCATTAGTTAAACCAGTTCCCCTGATCAATCCAAGTATGAAACCATGAGTTGAACCCATGAATCAACCAATTAAACATGGTTTAAATTTCATCAATTCTTAAATCTGATAAAGTTCTAATCTTTTACCCTTTTTCATTCCAGATTAATACCCCCATGATGAACATTAAAGCAAGCTTGTCCTTCTTACCTGTAGCTCTTATTACGTCACTCTTAAATGACTTAAAATTTGAACTTGCATGCAAGCCATGGCTAGCTGTGGCTTTCGTATTGTTGTGCTTTTAAAGTACAATCGTATTGCTTTTTCTAAAAAGGTTAAGTTAAGTTGCTTTTAAACAAAGTAAGGGACCCTCCTGCTTCTTATAAAAAGCACAATAATCCTTAATGGACCTACAATTATTGATACGTTATTTATTTTTAACCATTCTCTTTCTTTATAATAATTATATATTACTTTACAAAATAACGATTTAATATCTTAGTAGCTTTTTTAGTCATCTCACTAATGTACAACATAATAATAAAACACTTATTATTTGATTTTAGCATTAATAAGCACAAGACAACATCTAATTACCATATATTACTTTTATCAATATTACTTTTACAACACAACAAAATAGAACAAATCAAGCACAAGGCAACAATATTAAAGAGGGTCTTAATCCCTCAAATTGGGCCATTACGTCCTGGGCCGTTTTGGCAGCTTCAATCGTACAGCTCGTAAGCCCAACCCACTCACTTGAAGATAATGTTGAGCCCGTGTTTTCTTGGGTCTGGGTTCGGGTACAAATTCACATCAGCCCACCCGGAAACCCGGAAAAACCAGCAAGAGAGAGAGAGAGAGAGAGAGGTGGAGAGACAGAGAGAGATAAGACCCTTGGTTGTCGGTGGCCCCCGCCCTCAGAATGTTGCCGGCTTGGGCGGTTATTGTGCCATTTGCAAATTTTACATGACGGACTCAGAAATGGGGCCCACTTTCCCTTAATTCGCTCACGTCATTCAGACATTTAAAGACCAATGAAACCTCGCATTTACCAGTTTTCCGTCACAGCCTGTCATCCTTTCCTTACCCCTATCTTTTCACCATTATCATTCCTAACAAACATCCCCTCCCTCTCTCTCTATCTCTCACTGCTTTTCACGCAGACGCTTGGCTTCTCTCTCTACACACACTCACTCTCTCACTCGCTCTGTTTCTCTCTCTAGCCACCGCGATCTCTTGTCTTTCTTGCTTGTCCTCGAAACAACCAGCGTCGTCGACGTCGTCGTCGCTTTCTCCGAAAACGCTTCACCAAAGCAGATTCGGACATTGTTTCGCTCGTATCTGTTTCTGTCTTTGTGTCTCTGTATCCGAGTGTTCACAACACGCACTCCACTGCTAATTCCGACTGCATTTTCGATTCCCAAACGCTTCGACATCTGTGCTTCATTTTCTAGGGTTCTGATTTCTGTACTTCGTACCAATGTAGCACTCTGCATCGGGTTTTCGTGTTGAAAATCTTTGGAATAGGGTAAATTCTTTAGAGAAGGGAGATATTTGCAGGTTGAGGTTTTTATCTGGCTTATAAGAATTCGTTTTTAGGCATTGGGTGAAAATGGGGTTAGGCGCTGCTGTTAAGGTGGAGACTTGGGTTCTGAACGAATCAAAGGAGGCGAAGAAGGAAGACGACGATCGCGAGGACAGGGGTTGCTGGTTTAAGTTCAGATTTTTTGAGAAATGCATCCCCACAAGGCCAAAACTGGATGTCTCTGTACTTAACGCAAGCTCGCTGGATGGTATTCTCTTCGATCCTTTTACTCAAATTTTCTCGGTCTGCTTCTTTCCTCGGAATACTCTGTACACGATTATATGTTTATTCATAAATTTGCCGTCAATATTGTGGAACCGTGTCCCAAATATGACATTCCCGAATTGGTGCATGTTGATTTGTTTCCTATGGAATTTCTTTTTCCTCTAACAGCCAATTGTCATATTCTGCATTTTAAAATTGTTTTGACCTGAATATAATGTTTTTCTGTGATATTCTCGTGTGTGATTGTGACAAATATTTATCTTCATTGTGCAGCATGGTTAACCTTTTCGTCTAATCGGATTAGATTTTATGATCACTTATGTTTTTGCTGTTCTTGGCTTTGCTACCCAAGTCTTTGATATTTTCATCAATTTTCATACTTGATAGCAATCTGCTTTTGATATATTTCCTGGTGAATTACATTAACTCTGGATATGTTTGATCACCTATTGATTTGTCCAATATTTAACTTTTAACTACCGTTTAGAATAGGGAAAGAATTGGAGATTGTGTCGTGGCTTTCCATTCTAGCCCCTCATCATCGCCTTGGTTTCTTTTATCAGTACCAAGTAGCCATTATGGTAACCAATAGAAAAGGAAAGAAAGAAAGATGACAAAACATCAGGAATAGACTCCTAATGTCTTACTAACCAAAACATCCTTGCCATATCTCTTTCTCATGGGCCTATGGTGAAAATGAGCCCTTTTATATATACTAAGGCATGATGACAGGTGCATGCCCTGATATTGGGACATGTCATATTTGTATTCTTCCTCTTCTGGGATTTGAATATGGAGTGCCTTAATTTATATGTTTCTTGATACAGAAGTTTACAGATCATAGAAACGTATCCTTATGATTCAAGAAGTTTCGCGTAGAATATGAAATACCATATCATCTTAATAACATATAAAGGGGCAAAAAAATACAAAATGATGGGTGTCTTGACCTAAAGGGGCACTGCACTTGCTCTAGTCACATTTTGAACACATACAAAAGATTGTGTTGGTGGAAAGCGCCAAACTGTCCAGGAAATTCCTCTATGTTGTCCTGGCTAACCAGTGGTCCACTGGTAGTGGCTTGGAAACTTCTGGCAGGGCTGAAATATATATAAATATATATTGGAAAAGAATGCTTCATCCATATCAAAAGCATTTCTGCTGCCAGGAGAAAGGAAAGATCTTTATTTATTTATTATTATTTCTCATTTTCGTGGTTATATAATAGATAACAAATTCCAAACTCATGTCAATAAATGCAGAAAGGCCAATCTTATAATAACACTTGTTTGAGAAAATGTAACAAGTAATCTTGAAATTTTTTTATGGCAAACTCATTTCTTTTTAGGCTCTTTATACCATAAATCTTATTTACTAATAATTTTGACTTATGTTTAGTTCCAAATATATCATTTTGGCTCTCAGTCATATGATATATTGGTCATTGGTTAGTTCTGATATAACTTGTAGCATTAGAGGCACCCTTACCCAAAAATACAAACTCAAATTAACGTTTGGGGTTTCTTAGTAGGCTCACAATGTGAGATTGGGCCTTGACAGTGTCAATGATGCAAGTCCATGCTGTGTAAAAAACAAATTGACATGGGATGTCTACCATGAACTTCTTCTTATTCTATTAACTTATTTGATCCTATTCAAGATGATGTTTGCAGGATAAATTCTGCCAGACATCTTGTGGATCCAAATTTCATGTATTAGCAAGTGCATATTTTCTAACCACTAAGAAATATTTTACATGCCCTACGTTTTCTAATACTCATTAATGGTTAGAAATTATTTGACCTAGAAATGTTGAATGATTGAACCTTGATCCTTCATGTTATTGATTTTTTAAAACTACTATTAGTTGTAAAAAATTACTAAACTACTACTACTCTGAAATTATTTAACAAACTACTATTGGTTGTTTCACATTATCATAAATTAGCTTTACTATAAAGAAACGCATATTGAACTAGCGGCTCTCTCAAAAAAATAGTGAAGAAACGGTGGTTCAACTAGCGATTGTTGCTTGGAATAGTAGTTTGCTAACTAATTTGGTCTGGATTGTAGCTTAGTAATTTTTTTTTTTTTTCTAAATGGTAGTTTAAAAAAATCCATATTTTATTTTTCTATTCCCACTTTATTTACAGTTACTGTTGTCTTGTCAAATTCTCTCCTGATCTTTTAGGGATGCTTTTATCTTCCAATGAGTAAAAATACTAGCATATGTTCATAGAAGCATGATGCATTATGAGATTGAGCAAGAATGAAAAGTTAGCTAAATGATTAACATAATTTCCAGACTCATATTGGCAACTTAGGGGTCATTCTGAAGAACTTTTTTTGTTAAGTTTGTTTATTATTATTTTTTTCTTTTTAGCACAAAATGAAGTTCAGTCTTGGTAGCAATGGTAAGATTGTTCCTCCATCACTGGAAGGTCATAGGGTTGAGTTGTGATAACAACCTTTTGCAAAAAAATAGTAAGGTTACATACAAAAACGGCCCATCCCCAACCCTTGCCAAAGCAGGGAGCTTCATGCATTGGGAAGGCCTGTTTTACACGGGGTGTTCGGGAGTTTGCACTTTTTAGTTTTTCTTCTTGTTATCTTTTTAGTTATTTAAGCAAAAATACAAAAAACTCAAAACTTTGAGTTGTTTTGCCTATTGGCACTAGCAAAGTTAGGCCATTCTAGGAAATATATTTTTCATCTTTGCCATTGTAAAAGATCATAAAACACCAAATTGCCTCTTTTAAACCTGAATATTCTATTGGCAAAAAGTTAGTAGGAAAGGAATTATTTTCATTGTTACCAAACAACCATCCAAATTTTTTCTTCCAAGCAAGTTTTTCTTAAGCTTTAAAAGAGTAAGCTCCCAAATGAGCACATAGAAGTTGAGCCAGATAATGTCAGAATGGTATGAAAAATAAAAGAATTTCATGAAGTTGTCCTGATATTAGCATTTTTGCAGTGTCACTCGGGCAAAAACAACATGGAAAGATGAGATTAATGTGCTATAGCTTTACATCCAATGGTGAAATTCAGAAGGAACTCGAAAGTTTTAACCCATTGATTGTCATTGTTGGAGCTTTATTATCTACTGTGTTTCTCACAATACATGGATCTTTTGGTTGTCAACCACTTGCAAAGCTGCTTCTATCTTTATCACATTTATATAGGCATGCGTAAGATTTAGTGTGTTGTATTCCTCCGTATTAAGAAAATTCCTCTGAGACTGATATAGCGTTTGATGGTGTGTCAACTTCCAGAACTGTGACAGCTTCCATGCCTCAGCAAGCCAATTGGTTATGATTAGATACTAAGATTTTGTGTTTTGAATGTTAAACAGTGGAGAGTAAGTCTACAAATGATACCTGCAGAGATCAACCAGTTGCTCCAGTTATATCATCTTCAACGACAAGCAATACAGAAAGTATTCCCTCCACTGCTAATGTAGGCGAGGAACTAAAAATTTCTTCTCAGCTTCGAAAGTTCACTTTCAGTGAGCTTAAGGCAGCAACAAGAAATTTCAGAACTGAAAATCTTCTTGGGGAGGGAGGATTTGGTTGTGTTTTTAAAGGTTGGATCAGTGAGAGTGGAACTACCCCAGTGAGACCTGGAATGGGCCTCACAGTTGCAGTGAAAACCCTCAATCATGATGGCCTTCAGGGTCATAAAGAATGGCTTGTATGGATATTTCCTTTTACTAAGATTCCATCAGAACAATAGACTTGTTTTACTTGTAAATGACTTACAGTTCCTTTCTACTTTCTGTCTGGCAGGCTGAAGTAAATTTTCTCGGTGACCTCCTTCATCCTAATTTGGTTAAATTGATAGGGTATTGCATTGAGGATGACCAAAGGTTGCTTGTATATGAGTTTATGCCTCGGGGAAGCTTGGAGAACCACCTGTTCAGAAGTATGTGACTGGAACTTATTATTTCTCTCAAGTATCCATCTATGTTGCCTAATTGTGTTAAGAATAAACCTTGATCTCTATGCTTGAACTCCTGAATTGTACCAATAACATGGGAGCCTCTACCTGAATAGGCTTTTCCTCCAGGATATTTCTTCTGTCAAGGATATTAGACCGAAATGACGGAAGTTGGACAGGCCAAATTTATTTATTTATTTTTATAGTTTCACGTGGTTTTCTTATCAAGCCATAAGATATTCCATTTTTAACTTCTTGATTTATTCTAAATAAAAAGAACATATAGGTAATCCTGGAAACTGTTTCAATTTGTCCCTAATTATTTTTACTTTTGCAGAAACTCGAGAAAGATAATTCTATCATATATTTATTCAGAAAATGATGTTACTTTAATACTTTTAAGGTTTTCTAGTAGTGTATGAATTATGAGGGAACTGCTGTAAGAAAGAGCAATATTTATGTAAGAACTTTTAGAATCACACTGTCACTTGGCTTTCATGCTTGTTTCCATGGTCTTGAGATACTTCAGTATCCTTTCAAGTCTCCTTCAGTTTTCATGACCCAGTAACCATTACTTGGAGATTATTATCAATGATAAAGTGTTAATGTACAATTCTATCTACAACACCAATTTTAGCACTCTTTGGTAACAACCTTGATCTCTATACCAGGGTCTCTGCCTCTTCCTTGGTCCATCAGAATTAAAATTGCACTTGATGCTGCATATGGTCTTACCTTTCTTCATGAAGAAGCTGAAAGGCCAGTTATATATCGCGACTTTAAAACCTCTAACATCCTTTTAGATGGGGTATGTTACTCAATGTTTTTTGGAAAAACATAAAATACTTATTCTCTAGTCTCATTGGTTTTTTAATCTTGTTTTTCCAGGATTACAGTGCAAAGCTTTCTGATTTTGGACTTGCCAAAGATGGTCCAGAAGGGGATAAGACACATGTATCTACTCGAGTAATGGGAACTTATGGGTATGCAGCCCCTGAGTATGTTATGACAGGTCAACACTTAAAACTATATGGTCTTTTTCTGTTTATTTGAAATCTCTATGCCCACGTTCTTACTGTTGTTATGCTTGGACATGAAGCATGCCCCTCTCTCTCCTCCACCCTCCCTCTTTTTATAAGAAGGGAACTACTTAAATGTAGAATACCCCTTTTGGCGCATTTCTCCTGGTTCCATTAATTTGGTCTATCACCATGGTTTCCAAGTAAGGTTCAACTTGGAGTTTTTCCTTATTTTTCTTTTTCCCTCTCTTGATTACTTTAAGTCATAAGATAACGTGATGATTTAGAGATATGAATAACTCATATACTTAAACAAAAGGATTATGATTCCAAAATCTATCCTAAACAAATGAATGAAGGGCACATGTTTAGCTTGTAAAAGTAAACTAAACTTACTCCTTGATGTTTTCTTTGCTATGCAAATTATCTTTTGAGGAGGTTTCAGTGGAATTAGTAAGGAGCAATGCACATATACATGATCATAGCTAGAAAAATGATCTGATCAATTTGCTAGGGAGCAAAATCTTAAAGATTTTGTAGTCCATGTATATTTTATTTAGCATGGATAAACTCAGAACAAACACAAATTACTGCTCATGTAGTTTCATATTTATTTTAGTTCTGATGCTTACAAGTGGTCGCCAACCATGTAGCTTGGTTTCTCAAATTTTGGTACCATCTACCTCAAATTGATTCATAAAACTTCTACAAATCTCCCTTAAATATGTAACTGGATGCATTAGGCATGCTGAAAAATGTTGATAACAAAGATCTTTTTAAAAAAAGGCAAAAAACAACTTAACAACAAAAAATAATAAACTAATGTAACAATAATACTGAATTTGTGGAACTATTTTCGTATTGATGTAGTATATTGTGGGTTTCTGTCATAGTTTCCTCTCAACAAGTTGTAGATCAGCTTGCTACCTTCAAAATGTTTCAACTAGATATCTTGCTGAAAAGCCTGTGATCAAATATCAAAAGATGAGTTGTGTAGTCTTTACAGATGAAAAGTAAGCAATCACACTCCTGACAAATTTAAGAAGCTTTATAGTCAGAGCATTCTATGGAGAGTTAAATGCAATAGAAGCACATGATAATCATTTGAATGCCTAGTTGTTTGTGAACAATTTCACAAGCTTAGAATACCAAACGTGTTAGCTATGCTTTTGTCAGCAAGTGATGAGCACTAGTTAGGATGCTATCTGAACTGAGTTCTGGGTAATTAGGGCACTTGGCCAATGTTGGAAGCAAGGCAGTGCTGACTTCAAACACCTAAGGCTATGATAACTGAAATTGGGGTAACATCACTTGAGACAAAGGTTCATCTTGGCATGTGAACAAACAGTTGGTTTGGTGTTGGGATTTCAATAATATTAGGAATGTTGGATAGTTCAAATTGCTTACGGTAGAGATTGTCCTTATCCTTACCATAAATTATATGCTGGGAGGAACAGGTTGCCATGCTCTATCTATTGGAAATCTCTCACCCTAGGAGATTCATGGATCTTTGGTGATCTGGAATCCATGTTATTAGAGCTCTCCTACTTTGTCTCTCTCCCTTTTTAGTCTTAGTACTCTATGTTCCATCCCTCACTTCCAGTCCTCCTGTTCTTGTGTGTTTTGCATTGCTACACAATTCATGTATCAGTGATTTGGCCTACCCACACTTAATCTGGAGGCATTTATATTTTGACCTTTTAAGTTAGTCGTTTCCATTGTTTTTCAATTTCATTCTGATATGTTGCTCAGATCTTATCCTATATATGACGAGTTGTATGCACGGCTCCTTCCTATGATTTTCTATGTCTAATATCTGTTCATTTTGAACCAGGACATCTAACATCCAAGAGTGATGTCTACAGCTTCGGGGTTGTATTACTTGAAATTTTGACTGGCCGAAGATCCATGGACAAAAACAGACCAAGTGGGGAGCACAACTTGGTGGAGTGGGCAAGGCCATTTCTTGGAGATAGGAGAAGGTTTTATCGACTAATAGATCCCCGCCTGGAAGGTTGCTTCTCAATCAGAGGTGCTCAGAAGGCAGCTGCACTGGCCGCGCATTGCCTTAGCCGTGATCCAAAAGCCAGACCTCTAATGAGTGAAGTTGTTGAAATCCTAAAGCCCTTGCCCAAGCTCAAGGACATGGCCTGTTCCTCCTCCTACTTCCAGGCTATGCAGGCTGATAGGGCTGGGAACTGCCCGAATGCTAGAAATGGCACTAGACCGCAGACGGGAGTAGTACCGAAGAATGGCCAACCTACTCGGAGTCGCTCTGTACCCAACGGCTCATATGTCTCTCCATGTCACCATAACTATCCTAACTGGTCACCAAAACCAGAACATTGAGTTCATTTATTTCTCTCTCAAGGAACTAAACCATTTTGCGGCTCTGAGAAAAATTGTATTTGGGTCTTGAAGTTGATAGTAGTTTTTTTTTTTTCAGAGCTGAGAGGTCGGTGGGTTTTGCCTCTTTGTGCAGTCTATATGATGGAGGTAGGTGCTAGTGCAGAGAATCGTGAAGCCACTATGGCGTGGCTTATGGTTTAATTTGAACTCAAACCCTCTGGTGTACCTGCATCTGTCCATGATTTATATTTCTTTTTTAACAGAATAGAACTCTAAAATGCATGTTTCATTGCTTTTATTTTAGCCTGTCCAGTTTGAGCAAATGCATAGTGTTTCAGGTGGCTTGTACTTTTTTTCTGAAAAGTTATCTAGATTTGTTGCTCAGCTGTTGGAAGATCAAATGTGGTAGAAATATACCAACTAGAGTGGGATCTGCGTTATTTGCGTTATTAGTTGTCAGAATACCTGTTAGGATTTTTAGCAAGAAATCTTAATTAGTCTAGAAGATTATTTCCTATTCTTAATTGATTTTTTGTTTAGTTTATAATCTTATTTTATAGTCAGTTAGAAATTGTTGTTAGTTAAGAAAATCTTAATCTTGGTGGATAAAGAAATCTTAACCTTGTTAAACAAATAAACTAGTCTATAAATAAGATGATTAGCTTGTTAGTCAAGGAGAGCAAATTACTTGTAAGAGATCAATGTGAATTAGAAATTGAGTATAATTGAGATTTGGATTTAGAAAGAGAATATTAGACTTTGTAATTATAAACTTTATTATATAGTGATATTTTTTTTCTGTCGTATTGAAGACTGTGGTTTTTTTCTTTTAGAATTTTTCACATAAAAATTTTTTGTGTTTAAATGTGATTGAATCTTTTATTTTCTCTTCTTATTTTTTCCTTCAACAATACCAAATTATCAATTTGGAAAGGGATGCGGCCACTGAGGCTGCAGTAGCCAAAACCAAGCCGAACAAGGTTTGGTAAAGATTAGTAGTTCGGTTTTCAAGCTTACGACCCACACATGCAGATGTTTGATGCCAAAGACACCTCCACTCCACCACAGCACTGTTTTATAGGAAATGGCAGGCATGTTGTTCACATTTGACGCATCAACTCGCTTGCTTCCTGGATTATCACTGTCCTGGCTGGTATCGCTTTTGATCTAAAATTCAACGGCGCCAAGCTATTTAGTCTTTGCCAATTTCTTTTGGCGTAAATTCCAGGTGGTATCTTAAGGTTTGGCAAAATTATAAAAAATGCCCTTGACTTTTGAGAAAACACAATGAGTTCCCATAAGATTTAGTGCTATGTTGCAGTTTTTTGTCTATCGTTGGTTAACCTCCCATTAAATATTAAAAAAATAATCAAAAAAATATTTAATTTTTTTTTCACTCTTCTTTTTTTTTTTTTTTGTCTCTTCTCAAATCTTTCTTTTGCTTATCTCTCTTTCTCTCGGCAGTAACAACAATTTTCCTCTTTCTTTTTCTAAGTTTTGATCATGTTAACAATTGTTCTACATTCTAGATCTGGATGACTATTCCAAATCCTGGAATATTCAAAATGGCAAAAAATGTAAGTCTCTCTCTCTCAATTAACTTGTATCTGATATGAGTTCATCATCCTTCTAGATTGAGAATGATCTAAAATTCTAAATAGTGGAATGAAGGTGATGGTTCAACTAAGATGGTGATAACAGCTCAACAAAAATTATAGCAATGGTAAGTCTTTTTATCTCTCTTTTAAAAAATATTTAACCCCTATTAAATATTAAAAATAACCAAGATACCCTTATATTTAAAGATTTTTTTCTCATTTTTTATTTTTATTTTTCTTCCTCCTCAACTCTCTCATTTGTTTCTCTCTCTCTCTTGGTCATCAACACAATGATGGAGACATTCCTCTCTTTTTTAGTGCGTTTGATTGAAAGTATGAAACTTGTATGGAAATAAAATAAGTTCTAAACAATTCAATTGCCTAGAAATGATTTGCATGAAAATTGTTAATTAAGGGTGTTTGATTGACTTAATTTTTTATCTAGAAATTATTGTACTTTTCTAATTTTTGGTATTTGATTGCCACTATTTTACATGGAATTAATCTGTCACGTGTCACTTCCCCTCTCCTAAAACCCATCTCCTTCTCCCTGCCTCCCTCCCCCTCCTTTCTCTCCCTCCTCCAAATTTCACCCAAATCAAACCTGCCTACTTTTGTCGCTGGTACCAAGCTCTGTCGTCGCCGCACTTCTCCTCAAGCTTCGCTGCCAATCTTGCTCATCCTCCTCACGACCGCCAGCCTTATTGTTCCTCTTCCTCGCAACCATTGGCCTCATTGCTCTTCCTCACGACCACCGGCCTCGCTGCTTCTCTTTGCAACTGCCAACCGCTCTTCTTCTCCTTCGCTAGATCAAGTCTTCGATGCATATAATAGAGAAAGGATCAAGACATGGGCTATTTTTCAATTCCCTGAAAAATTTGATCTACCCCCCATGAGAAAATATTTTTCAGCAAAAGAGAGAAAATAGCATCACGTGACCAAAAGTGAGAAAACAATTAGACTAAAAAATTTGGCCAATCAAACACCTCAAAAGTTGAAATTATGGTGAAAAATGACCATTTTTCATGAAAAATGTGATCAATTAAACGCACCCAAAGATTTCAATCATGTTAATATTCATTTCAAATTCAAATCTAGACTATTATTCCAAAATTAAAGTGTTCTAAATAACGGAGATAGCAAGTCTCTCTCTCTCTCTCACACGCGTTCTGTCTTTCTCTTTTACGATAAACTTAAATCTGGTTGGGTTCATCGTCTTTCCATATGTGGAATGATCTAAAATTCTAAATAGTGAGTTGAAGGTGATGGCTTGGCTAAATTGACAACAATAGTTCAATAGAGACAACAACGATGATATGTCTCTCTTTTTCTCCTATGTGATAAATCTAGATTTATCGTAAATGAACCCAATTACTTGGGTTATCACAATGGACCCAAGTCAACTTGTATCTATCATTATCATCACCATATTTCTTTGTTTCAATCTGTCTTTCTCTTTCTCTTTCCTACGATGAATCTAGACTCAGCGAAAAACCCAAGCCAACTTGGATAAATCATCATCATCGTCATTAACCAATAATTGCTTTTTGTTGTTTGATTTTGATTTTGATTTTAATTTATTTTTTTTTAAGTTAGAGGAGCGAGAAAGAGAAAAAGAGAAAAGAGATGTAAAGTATAATAGTCATTCAATCTCTCTGCTTTAATAATAAAGATAATTATTGTTATTTCTGAAACATTTAGGTTATTTTTGCAATTTTGCCAACCTCGCGTGGTTTTAGCAATTTAGCCCTTTTTTAGCGACGCACACAATATAAGGTGCAACAGGGAGACATAATCACAAAATAGTTTATCAAGTCTACTTTTTCATTTTTTTTTTTAAATCAATGGATAAAAACTGCAAAACCCACCTTAAGAGACCTCGGGAAATTCTATGATATTTATTAGTAATAATACCCTCTATGATACAAAAAATATGACGTACAATATGAATGACGTATCATATCCAAGAGAGACCACAAGCATGACCTGTTTACTCATTTTTAGCACTACGCCACTAACCAAAAAAGAAACTGTGCCACGCCGGTGTGGTGTTGTATTCATTCATTCTAAACAAAACCTAGCGAGAAATGACTAATGAGGCACACAAAGGGCTCAAAGGTTTCTGCAATACAATGTTTGAGTGAAATGTGTTTGACGTCAGTCAGTGTATTAAGGAGACATGTCCTGCCAATGACTAGCATAATATACATACAGAAACGGATAACTACTCTCAAATTTACAACTCTGCTTTTATCTTGCATCCCTCGCAAAGCAACAAACACGTTCGGGTCTTTGGATATATAGATAATCCAAGGCAAAATGAAATGATATGCGTTTTAACACAAGTATAAACTAACAAAAACTGAAAACCTTCCGTGACATATTTAAGTATGCGTCCCCCAGTCCAAGTCAAAAGTTTGTCGATGTTGCCTCAGTTCAAGGTGGAAGTGAAAACATACGAGTTCTAGGAGTCTCCCGAGGCACAAGATCTGGCTGATGAAGTCTCACCCAAGGAAACAGAAGCCAAGGATGATGCCCACACCCGAGCATTCCTAGCTCCATTATGGAAGTTTCGGGTTTTACACAGCTTCAGCTTGCTCCAAGCTCTCTTTACATCAATCAAGTGAAGAACACGCCCTAAAAGCTGGCTTGACTCTCCGAAGACTCCAACGCGTAGATGTGCAACGTAAGCAACCCACAAAGCAATTAATCGAGATATTATCTCAGGGAAGAAATATAGGAATACCCTTAAGAAGAGGAACAGCGCTGAGAAAACAAGATAAGGTTCCCTCCTCAATATCTCCTTCACAGAGTTTCCTTTCCAAGGATTTGTTAATTTGTGGCTGCTTTGTGAATAGCTCACTAGATCTTCAGTCAAATCCACCACTGGGTCAAGTCCTGGGTCAGAAGAAGGACGCAGGGCAAAGCCATAATGGAATTTAATGAAGGAAACAAAAGGCAGTGCAAAAATGAACATGCCATGCATAGGTAATCAATCCGAGGCAGTGGATCACTAGGAAAAAGTAGTTTTGGGGGAGTATTCCATATGTGAATATGCTTTAAACAAGAAAGGATGCAATTGATGTACAAATAAAGAAAGCAGATTTCAACTGCTACATAACATCAAATAAAGAAAGCAGACTTCAACTGCTACATATTCAGTCAAGTAATTTATGAGAGAGAATTACCCGTAGCTCTGCTATAGAAGTGAACAATGGAGCAGAGATCTTTTGAACCATGATACCGAATCCTTGTCTCCCCATTAACAATCAGTATTGAAGGCAAACTATGGATTCCATATCTAGAAAGAACACTGTAAACATGAAGCAGAAAGCAGATAATTAGAATATGTGAGACTACCAAAGTTACAGATGTAAACAGCAGGGTGCAGAGAATCAATGCTATCCTTCCATTTATTTTTACCTATTGCCTCATATACCTGATATCCACCAAGGCATACCATATGATCAATGCCTTGTCAGCCAATCCAGACTATTACATTGGAAAGGAGTTTCATCACTTGTGAAAACAAAACACTCCCAAGTAAAATTTCAAGAATTCTGCTCAAGTCCCTTGCAAGCCTTGCAGATGCAGAAAAACACCCACTTCATCACATGACCGAAAGGAAGTGCAGTGCAGTTCTAATACTCCACCAAAAGGGGTTTCTTAAGAAAATAGAAGATTAACATCTCTTTGGTAGTTTGAGCTATATAAAAGACCAGCACACCAGATCTAGTGATCCAATGTGAAGGCTAGTGTTGTCCCAGTCTTCTGCCTCACTTAATCAAACACTCAGCCCTCAAGATAATTGGAAATACCCCACACACGAAAGAATATAAAGACAAAATATGAAAGCAACAAAATAGAAGAAAACACACACAAAAGAAAACATGGAATTTATCCTGGCTCAATTCCCTTTCAGAAACCTACATCCAAACTGCCTTAGGCCTCTTCTCCACTATCTTGAATCATGAAAACGATTACATATACTGAAAACTCTCTCTCACTGCTCTATATCCAGGCTATACAGAGATTACAACAGATTACAAAGCACTCATTAGCTTTCCTCTTACACAGCACATACTCAAACAGATTTCTCCAAGATAAAATCAAAAACGAAAATATATCGAACTAATGGCTCCCAACCCCTTATTTATAGAACATAAGGGCAGACCAAACAAAACCTAATGAACCAACAACCTTGACTGTTATAACTAACCAACTAACAGTAAGACTAATTAAATGAAATACTGAATACATCCCTGACACAACTATCTACCCGAGACTCTCAACTAATCTAATACAAATGATTTAACAAATTTTTCACCCATTTGAGTTAGATTAAGCTTCCTCAGGACTGCTACCTGCACCCTCCTTACTGCCATGCTACTCCATTTTTTGATCTTCATCTAGAATAACTTGCAATATCTTCATGCAATGCCTTAGCTTGGCAATTGGTACAGCTTTAGTAAACATGTCAACAGCATTCTCTTTACCTGAAACTTTGGTTAGAATAACATCTTGTTTTTCAATTATTTCTTTAATGAAGTGATGTCTAACATCTATATGCTTAGTCCTTTCATGATGTGTCTGATTTTTAGACAAATGAATGGCACTTTGATTATCACACATCAAAGTTGCCTTGACATCTATCCGTAGGAGCTCACTAACTAGACCCTTAAGCCACATAGCTTCCTTAATTGCTTCTGATACAGCAATATATTCAGGTTCAATGGTAGATAAAGCTATCACATGTTGGAGACTAAACTTCTAACTAATTGTAGAGTTCCACAACTTAAACACATATCCTAATGTGGATCTCAATTTATCTAAATCAGCAACATAATCTGTATCTGAGAACCCTAGGATCTAAATACCCACTTCAGTGTATTCCAGTGAGATTTTCCCGAATTTTTCATAAATCGACTTACTACACTCATTGTATGAGCTAAGTCAGGTCGAGTGCATACCATACTATACATTAAACTTCCCACAGCACTCGAGTATGGAATATTTTCCATTTCCTTTCTACATTCTTCATCCTTCGGGGATTGTTCCGAGGACAACTTAAAATGAGAGGCAAATGTCACACTCACTACCTTAGCATTTGTCATTCCAAACCTAGATAACAGCTTTTCTAGATAGGATTTTTGAGATAGGTAAATTTTCCTTTGTCACACTTCTAGAGATTTCTATCCCTAGAATTTTCTTTGCTTCACCTAGTTCTTTCATCTCAAATTCAGATTTCAATCTCAGCTTTAGTTGTTGAATCTCTTACTCGGATTGACTTGCTATAAGTAAATTGAGATGTTCAGTGAGATATATTTAAAGTAAACACAACAATCATAGGAACTTTTAAGATACCCTTGCTTCAACATAACTGTATCAAATTTCATATACCATTGTCTTGGAGACTGCTTAAGCCCATAAATAGATTTCTTAAGCAAACACACCTTCTCCACCTCTCCTCTAGACTCAAAGTCTTTAGGTTGGTCCATTAAAATTCTCTCATCTAAGTCTACATTAAGGAAAGCTGTTGTCACATCCATTTGCTCTAACTTTAGATTTAAATGAGCAGTGATGGACAACAATACTCTTATTGAGGTATGTCTCACAGCAGGTGAGAAAATTTCATTGAAATCTATTCTCGGTACTTGGGTAAAACACTTTGCAACTAACCTAACCTTGTACTTAGGTTTAGGGTTGTTTCCAGTACCTTGATTTTATACAACCATTTACAGCCCACTATACGACGTCCTTTAGGCCTATCAACCAGATCCCAGGTCTGGTTCTTCCAAAGGGATGTTATTTCTGACTTCATGGCTTCTATCCATTTTTCAGAGTTTGGTTCATCTTCTACACTTTTTGATGCACTAATAAGGGCATATGCTACTAAATTTGAGTAGCCAAATCGTTGTGGAGGCCTTCGGGTCCTGGATTGCCTATCCCTTGCTACACTATATCTAGAAGGGTCTGGCTGGTCCCCTAGGCAAGAGTGTAAAGCCTAGGGCAACTCATTATTAAATTAAAATTTTTAGTGTAAAAAAAATAATTTTTAATAATAATCTAACTCAAAAAAAATTACAGTCTACCCTAAAATTTATGATGTATAATTCTCCACCTCAAAAAAAAAAAAAAAAATTCTAGTCTCCCCCTACATAGATTTATGGATCTGCCCCCTAACTTCCTCCTTCACTCTCCTCACATTGAGTTGAGTTCTGGTCCTGATCTCCTTCCTAGACTTGTTCATTCAGATCCTGATCATCTCCAGATGTCTCTATTGAGTTATCAGCCCTTATTCTAGGGATTTCCACATCTATGGTCTCTCTCTTTTCCTCTAAATCATGCTGGGTTTTCTTAGTGCCTTGTTTCATGGTAGAAGATTCATCAAATGCCACGTCTCTTGTGACTATTGTTCTAGACCCTTCAAGCTCAAGGTTCCATAGCTTATAGCCTTTTACACCAGTGGGATAACCAATGAACAGACATTTCTTGACTCTAGGTTCAAGCTTGCCTTGCTTCACGTGAGCATAGGCTAAGCACCCAAACACTCTAAGGTGATTTAGACTTGGTTTATGACCTGCCCACCTTTCATAGGGAGTTTTAAAGTCAATGGCTACTAATGGAGACCTATTTATCACATGGGCAACCGTTGAGACTGCCTCTCCCCAAAAGGATTTTGGTAGATTTGCATGGAAAAACATACACCTTACCCTTTCTAATAGGGTCATATTCATCATTTCAGCTAACCCATTTTGTTTAGGGTTTCCTAGGACAATTAAGTGTCTTAAAATCCAACTATCCTGTCACATTTGATTGAACTCACTATAACAAAATTTGAGCCCATTATCAGATCTTATTAGCTTAACAGATCTGCCCTTTTGGTTTTCTACCATTATTTTCTATGTCCTAAATGCTTAGAAGGTATTATCCTTAGATTTTAAGACATAAACCCATAGCATTCTAGAGAAATCGTCAATAATTGACAGGAAGTACCGAGAGCATCCATGAGTTAAGGTTAGGGTTGGCCCCCACAAATCTAAGTGAATATGGTCTAGGGGTGATTTGGATGAGTGTATGGTTGTTTTATTAAACTTTATTTTGGCAGCTTTGCCATAAATGTAGGATTCACACTCACTTAATTCAATGACATGTCCTTGATCCAAAATTCCTTATTTGGCAAGTTCTTTGAGCCCTTACTCACTTATATGTGACATTCTTAAGTGCCATAGCCTTGCCTGATTTTAGATGTTGCTGCTTACTATTGCAGCTTCACCAGTTAAGGTGGTTGCTTGCAAAAGGTATATACCATTCTGCAGCACTGCCTTCATGCATACTAATGATCCTTTAAATATTCTTAAGACTGCACCTTCACCCTTAAATTTTAGGCTATTCCTATCCAACTCACCAAGAGAAATTAAATTTCTCTTGAGTTCCAGAACATACTTGACTGCAGTAAGGGTTCTATAGGATCCATCATGCAATTTTAATCTTACATCACCCTTTACACTCATGGTCATTGCCTAGCAAGACCTTTCCCCCATTTATTACTTGATAATTTTGCAGACAGTGCTTCTTAGGTGTATGGAATGAGCAGCCAGAATCCATGACCTACTCATTATTGTCTGCTCTTTCAGAAACTACCAGTGCATCAGCACTATCATACCCTAGTTCACACATATTTACACCCCCATTAACATTCTTCTTATCAAGAATGTCTTTTTTTTTCTTTGGGCAGTTTCTCTTAATGTGGCCTTCTTCATGATAGTGGTAACATCTTATAGGATTCTTTCTTGTCCTAGATTTTCCCTTTCCTTTAAAGTCTCTCTTAAGACTTCTAGATTTTTCATCCAGCTTAAACCTCAATTTTTTTGAGTTAAGGGCACCAACAATGTCTTCTAAGGACAACTTGTCCCTACCATGTTTTAGAATGTCTACAAAAGTCTCGCATGACCTAGGTACTAAGTGAAGTAAAACTACGGCCTTATCCTCATTATCGTATTTTACATCTATATTCTCAAGATCTAGACATAATTTATTAAATTCATCAACGTGATCTTGCATTTTAAATGTAAAGAACCTAGCTTTAAGGTAGAGATGGCTAGACAGGGTCTTCTTTAGGTATCAACTGTCTAATTTCTTCCATATTTCTTCTACCGTCTTCATCTTGGATACTTCCTGGAGAACTTTGTCGCCAAGACTCAATATTAGAGTATTGAAGGCCTTCTTGGTGCTTGGTGATCTCCTGTTTCTGTTCTGCCGAAAGGGTCTTTAACATTTCCTTCTCCTCTTTAAGCGCTTCCTCAAGGCCAAGATTGCCAATGAGGGCTTCCATCTTAATCTTCCAGAGAGAGAAGTCATTGTTACCGTTAAATTTCTCTACATCGTATCTTAATGAAGTTGACACCATTTCTTTCTTCTGGAATTTGTTTCCTCCTCTTGAGTTTCTTGATCGACAGAGGTGCCCAAGCTCTGATACCAAGTTGTTGTCCCAATCTTCCGCCTCACTTAATCAAACACTCAGCCCTCAAGTTAATTGGAAATACCCCACACACGAAAGAATATAAAGACAGAATATGAAAGCAACAAAATAGAAGAACACACACACACAAGAAGACATGAAATTTATCTTGGTTCAGTTCCCTTTCAGAAACTTACATCCAGACTGTCTTAAGCCTCTTCTCCACTATCTTGAATCAGGAGAACGATTACATGTATTGAAAACTCTCTCTCAATATCCTATACCCAGGCTATACAGAGATTACAATAGATTACAAAGCACTCGCTAGCTTTCTTCTTACACAACACATACTCAAACAGATTTCTCCAAGATAGAATAAAAAACAAGAATATATCAAACTAATGGCTCTAGACCCCTTATTTATAGAACATAAGGGCGGACCAAACAAGACTTAATGAACCAACAACCTTGATTGTTATAACTAACCAACTAACAGTAAGACTAATTAAATGAACTACTGAATATCCCTAACACAACTATCCACCCGATACTCTCAACTAATCTAATACAAATGATTTAATAGCCAAGATAATGTAAACAAGGTGGCATCAATATGAAAACACAACATGGACATGACAAGACAAGCTTCGCTTCAAATTATACAGCATTGAAAGCAATAGAAGACGGATGCAGTGAGAACAAGTGATTTGATACCTAGACATTGTGTTTAGCTAATAAAATTCCTTTAAATCCAATGGTGGTTGATAAGGTTGGTGATATTTGAGCCTAAATATCTCAAACAGGTGAAAGTTGCCAATATGTATAGATTTAACATTGATGCAATGCACTCAATGACCTGGTATGGCAATCCCAATGATACAGCATCCAAACCTCAAAAGTAGACCTGGATGGCTTCAGGATGCTGACACTTCATCCAATTAAGATGGCTCAACTCATTGAAAAACCTATTGATTGTAATAAAAAGATCCTCATCTAAGGAAAAGTTTCTCAAATCAGGCTAGATGGTCAACTAGAAGCCAATAACTTTAGGCTCAGCAATTGGTCTTACCAGCAGATTGGTACTCCACGTTCAACCTTTGTCTCACGACTCACACTAAGTTGTGGTAGCTTCACCTATATGCTCAGAATCGTATTGAACACATTGTCAATGTTTGATTGCAGCCCTGATTAATTTCATTTTAGCAGAACAAACTGGCTCAATATTATTAATACCATATCATCAAAATAAACCTCTGTTACATCCAACTAGTCTAGGAATACATTAGGGTCTAACTTTCTATCATACATTGGGATATCAATCTTAATTCTTCTACTAATATCCTAAAGCCATCTTAGGCGCTGATACAACAATGATATGGATGCTGGATAAGGCAGGAAAGCCGACTGTGTTCAAGGTGGTACATTACTCAACCTCAAGAAGATTGGAGTTGATGAACCTCACTGAGACTAGCAGAGACACCATCACCTAAGGTGGCAGAGGCACTATATCACCTGAGGTAGAGTCTAGTGCAGGCACTAACACCTTTGAAGGAAGGACTGGCTCTGTAGAGTTCCTTCAAATATACTGTGCTCCTCCTCTGCCTAGATCTAAACAAATCTGGGATGGATGATTTGGGTGAGAGTTATAGTCACAATGGATCTTGACGAGGGTGCAGCTAGTCTACTTGACGAGATTTTGGTTAATGGCTTCTGTGTCCATGGAGCTAAGGTTGAGTTTAAGGGTGCAGTAAATGGTGGCGATGGTAGTGTTGAGACACTGGCTACACCTAGGCTTGAAGAACCTGTGGAGGTCCATGATGACAAATTGCTCCAGATCAGAACTCATTGGCTACAGAGTGGAGGTGTTGAATTTTGGCTCTGATACCATTTGATGTGAAATCAAAACAAAATCACACTAAAATACGAAAACCCTAGAAAACAATACTCAAATTTGTTTATCAATTAAATTCATTAATCAATGTTACCCCGACAATACATTAAAAGATATTTATATAGGTTCTGACAAAATCTATTTAAAAAAATGAAAAAGAAAACACAAACCTAGAAATAAAGAAATTTAAGTATTAATTAGGAAACAAAATAAAATTACTGCTAATTTCTAAATTTGCTGACCACATATAGTGGGAAAAAGGCTTGGTATGTTGTTGTCCTTGTTATATTAATTTCTAAGTTTATACTTGAAGTATACTTTCCTAAAAGCCCTAGATTTAGGTGCATCATCATTTTATTTTTCCTAGTACTTGCTATATTTTTCAGGAAAAATATTTTCACATGTTTGAGCCACATTCAAAGTGGTCGGATGTCCTTGCTACAATAAGTAAAGAAGAAGAACGGGATTTGACCCATTTACAAAAGCTAGCACATATTGACAATTTAAAACAATAACAAGAAAAAAAATAGTCGATGCTGACTGTAAACCATTCTAATCCACATATGGAGCCAGAATAATGACTTCAGTATAATACAATCCTTTTATCTCATTTATTAGAAGAAGCACAATCAGAACGGCAATGGGGAAGTAGAAAACCCACCTGGGCATGGCTGATGATTGTTCAACCATTACATGTTTGATCTGGGGAAACATTGCACTGAGGGCAGCAAACTTTGTTCGAACACCACTTGAAAAAGGGCACCAAGAGGCATAGAACAAAACAGATGTATATATATTCGTACTAGAGCTCAAAGTTCGGTCAAGGGATTCCCCATCCATCTTATACAACAGAAAAATCAAATAAGTATGCAAATTAAAAAACAAATTAAGCATAAAAAACATCAAAAAAGTTCTGCATGTTGCATGCACAAATCTGAAATCCATGACTACAAACTTAAACAAACAAACAAAAAGAGTCAATATATATATATATATATGTATTGCTACTGACAACAAAAAAGAACACCACCACACAACATCATTAACATAAGAAAAATACAATTCTTTTTTGCATTACCACATAAGTTAAGATACATATACAAATCAGGTCTTGTTTTGGCATATTGTAATTCTTAAAGAGGCATTTTCGACGAGTCCATGGTATCATTTGCCTATCTGCTCAAAAACATGCCATGATTTGCAGTTTCAAGGTACAAAATCCCAATGGACCCATATATTGATCATGGAGAAAATTAGAATATAGTGCAAAATCATGTGAATGAATGGAAATTGTATAGGTAACTTCAGATCCAACAACAATAAGAAGAAGAATAGCAGTAGTTAAGCAAGGGCGGTAATCCCAAGAATAGCAGTAGTTAAAATTTAAATTCAAGAAAAATATAGAGTTTCATCCTGTGATTGAGGGAACTAACTAGTCCATGGAATCATAGAATTCTGAATGACTAGCAGCGAACAAAGCAACACATAATGGCAAAAACTATAGTGCCAAACAGACGGCTACAACAACAGCATATCAAGCCTTAAGTAAACTCATCTAGTAGGATAACAGTGATGATGGTGTTTATTTTAGTAGACTAGGGAAGCTAGAGTTAGCTTGGGTTGATAAACAATGGACGACAATGAGACAATATCATTTGAGTAAAATTACAGCCCTTGATAGAAGGAAATGAAACAAAAAGTAATTATAAACAATATAGTCAATTTAAGAGTTGGGAAAGCCTTACATAGTTCAATTTAGTTACAAGAAAACTGTTCATTCATGCTCGAGGTACAAAGGAAATGTAAATATTATATGTCCTAGAATTGAGGAACCGGTAGCTTACAGCTTGCACCTTGGCTGAGTATGCAAGTTGAAGCTCCTCCCAACTCCATGGACAGAGAGCTGAAGAAGAAGGGCGTAAAACATTTGTCCTAAAGGCATTGATTTCACTCATACAGGTGGCAGGGACAAGCACTTACAAGCTATTAAGATTTCATACAACACCATATTCAAACAAATTAATCTGGTTTTCCACAAATCTACAATTTGAATGCACGCGCACAAACAGTTGCGTAGGTATCATACACAAACACAGACATCTTCATCTATTAACAATAACATAAAACCACAAACAAATTCACGACAGAGCAATTCTTTGATCCTTCAATCATGCCAACAGAAATTGCCGGAATAAAATTCAAAAAAAAATTATACTCAGGGAATAAAAATATATAAAATCGGACTCAAAAATAAAAAATGCAATTGGTCAATTAGAAAAAAGAAAAGCAAGAAAAAAAGGACTCTCACCAAAAGCAATTAATACATAAAAAAAAAAAAAAAAAACTACAGGTGGGGGGAATAGATGGGGGATTGAAATAAGATGACTTCTTAAACGGGAGGAGACAAAAAAAACCTCAATAGGCGAAAACGCAGAGATCGTATGGGGGCATTGAAGCTGCAGATCGTGAAGAAACGTATTCGATTGAAGAGGACAGGTGGATGTAGATACAGATGATGAAGATACAAATCCAATCCAAGACGCGGTGGTGTATATACATATCAATACAACATATCTGATCAAGGCCGCCATCAAACTGTCGAATCGCCGTTCACAGATCAATTACGGACCCTTCTCTGTCTCTCTCTAAAAGTCTCTGCGCAAAATTTCGATCTCTTTTCCTGTCCTACCGAACCAGCTTTGCCCAAGCTCTCTATCTCTCTCTCTCCCTCTCAGCCACTTTCCGTTTTCGTACAGCTCCGATATATCCCATTACTATCCCTTTGACTATACGGCGATAAGATCACCCCTGCGGTACATAAAATAGATTAAAGCTGCGTTTGGTTAGTCGGTGGATTCTACGCTACAGATTTGACTTTTCTCTTTGTCTTCATGGACCTTCGCTGTTATTATTGGACCAGATCTCCTGTTACGAGTGGTTGCGTCACAGGCAGGTGATATGGAGCAGTCCGAGTCCGAGTCCGACCGGACCTTTTTGCCATGAACCGGTTCAGCATCGGTCGCTTTCATTTTTCGGAAAATAATAATAATAATAATAATAATAATAATAACAAATATGTTTTAATATAGTTTGATCTGGAGGGAAGGAAACCTTAGGAAACAAGATCTGGTAGAAAATTCTGAAAATTATATTTGGAACTCTTGTAAGACTATATGATATCAGTTTAATACCATTTTTCAAACTTAGTAAAAAATTTAACGTTAGAGTTGGATTTGTTTTCTCTCCTTCTTAGATTCATAGAGTTTTTAATCCAAATACTACAGTAATTTAGGTTATGAAAATCAATTTTCATAAATGTTTGGGAGAAGTTTTTTTTTTTTTTTTTTTGCCTTTTTAGAGAGTAACATGAACTCAAATCTTTTATGATTTATAAATGACTCAAAGCAAGAAGTAACATCAACAACAATGATGAATGCGAAACTTATCATTTGCGACTCACGGTAGCACTGTCGCTGTCGACCAACTCTATTGCTTCCTCTGTCATTGAAATGAACCCATCTGGAACGAAAGGTACCTAAATGGGTTCAAAGATCTACAACGAACAAGTTATTCCAAATCTCATCTAGAATGAAATGAATTGAGATTTTGCTTTTCTTTAGATTGGTGCAAGAAAATGTAGTCCTCTCTTTCAACGGTTTCAGAGACAGTGGGTAGAAGCAATAGTGAACGAGCGTCCAAGAGGTAGAGGCGACATATCCGACGACATAAGGCTATGGCGTCACAAAGCCGTTGTGGCAAAGCAGAGCAATAGCTAAGGCAAAACAGATATGAAGAGAATGGCAGAATGGAACAGGGCCTCACAGTCACAGCATCGGTGGCAATCGGCGGGAAACGACAGCAGCCAGGGCTTCAACAGTAGAAGCCCATCAACTGACGGGTGTTTTCTCTCTCTCTCTCTTTTTTTTTAATTCTTATTGATTCTTAATTAATCTAATTTAATTTATGTAAATCTTCATCTAATTAACGAAATTGGGAACATAAGGGTGTTTCAGCAAAAAAACTAAACCACTTAAGACTTCCAGAACCATTTTTAAATCAGAGAAGTGTCCATACAAATCGTTTAAACCACCAAATCCTATGAAATCCATTTTTAATTAGCAAAGCACAACATGCGTTAGAGCAGACAAAAGGAACACAAATGAAAAAAAGGGTTCACAAAGAGGGAAAAGTCGAAAGAAACACAAAAGATTTACTAGCAAAGAAGGTAAGTTGAAAAAAATGCACATTCACCAGGAAGAAAGTGAAGTTGACAGCTGTGGTGCCTGTGCTAAACTCAAGCAACAGGGGAACAAGATAAATTGTGGAGTAAAAACATAATTGAATCTACAATCCAATTTTACCTTCCAAATGCCATTTCAATGCTCAACAACTATGCAACATCTAGGTACCAAGCTTGAAATAGAGCATCACTAACTTCCAATCTTCTCTAGTCTTTCGACTATATTTTCACCAAATATTAGTAAACATCTCCAGCCACCATATACAAATACTAGCTCCTTAGCGGTAACCTAAAATTTTCATACTTCAGAAAACTACCTCACGATTGTCCAAGACATACACTGCAGTACCACAAGTTTCAATAATAAAAGAACCCAACTTTCAGATCCAAGGTACAATACAATCTTTCACATTAAGCCCTTCAACATAAATTTCTGATTCAAAATGCAATACTAAGAGAATTATAGAACTTGAGAATGATAATAAAACAAATATTTCACCTAAGCCCTTCATCTAACATCTCGAAACTTAACGTTAATAATTAGCAGTCGTAGATGTTCGTTGTGTAATTTGAAACATATAAGATCATCATGCATAGAAACTCTTGTAGGAAACCTCATATTTGATCCTGATCTCAGGAGATATAACAACTAAAAAGTGAAATAAGACTGCAGCTATATAGTTCATAGAAGTAGGACTTCTGAATACCATCTTCATTAATGATTCAATAGAACAATCTTCACGAATAGCCATGCAATTCTTTCATAGTTCACACAGAATAAGAAATTGGAAAAAACCATCAGCATTCAGAGAAAAGCTACTGTTACAAGAGTTCCAAGCAGTTCAATGCTCAAGCTCATTGCAGCGAAGTTAAAGGGCATGAACTGAAATTTACAAATGGAAAAACAAACTTACAAAATCGATATGATTTGATTAACCTAATTACTCGATGCTCACCTTCCAATTTACCTCTGTTACAGATGTGCTATGCCATGATAAACAATTACAAATACCTCGCTCACTTTAAATCCTCAAAATTGCTTTCTTTTATTCCTAAAAAATTTGTCCCTTCTCAAATAAGCATAAAAGACAACACAGAAAACGACTCCAGACATGGAAGCTGATACCCATGGAAATGGAGGATCCTTGAAACAAACAAGTGATGCCTCAAGTTCTTGGGATGCGAGGTAAACAAGAGAGTGGATTGCATAAAGGTCATGGTCAGAAGATCTCAAGAAAAACAAAGCCATCTCAAAATCCATATGTGACAAGGCAGAAACTGCTTTGTCCAGCTTGTACTTGAACAAACTCCACCTCTGGATAAATTCAGTATGCTGCGTTGGTTTAAGAAGCATTCTATCTCCTCCATGGAATGCTATGGATTCAAGTACATCAATGGCACTGGTAATACTGTAATTCAGTGATGTCAGAAGGACATTCCTCCGAGCTGCATCCTTCTGCACGAAAGACAGTGAGGAAATCACCGAGAATGGCCCAAATGGCGTCTGGCCTACGCTCCATGTATAATCAACCAGAGTGCTATTGTGCCTGGGGCTCCACAGCAGATGAGTTGGCGAAACTCCCCACATACTCTGCAAAATTGAACCCACGAGTGGCCTCTCAAGCTCCCGAGTTTGTGTGAATACATGATGACCATTACAACTATAATCACTCACGGTCTGAGTATTTTTCGTCCTGATTGCAACAACCATATCCTTAAATGCAACAGACTGGTGGTACCGATCAAGCAACAATATCGAATTGTAGTCCAAATCGAAAACATAAACTGGAAGAACCCTCCCATCATCCTCTTCTGGAAATTCAGCCAACCTCCTGAACTCATCAGTGGAATCCAATAATATCTGATGCAAACGCTTCGAATCCAAGTACTCGCTAACAATCAAGGTATAATTATCAAACAAGTATCTAGAAGTGTATGAAGTAGTCGCCCTCGAAATGGCATACGAGCAAATTGAGCACTCAGCATAACGCACCTCGTACTTCTTAAAACTCAATGATTGATCGCCCAACAACAACCCTCCATCATTAACCTCATCCATGAAAGTCCTCTCAATCGACTTCCAATCCAAACCATTTGCATCCTTAACTTCCGATCCATATATGTGTATGAACTGGATTATCAATGAATTCTCAAAAGGAACAGGAATTCTCAAAGACGGCACAAGAAGTACCTGATAAGCACTCCAAACAAGAGAAGCCAAGTCCGCAAGCACTGCCTTCTGAGACTTTGGTCGTCCGTGGAATGCTGTTAATGGATGAAATTCGCCCCTGGGCAAAACCCCATCGCCAGATAAGGCCGGCCCGTAGTCCAACGGTCCGGCGGCCAAATCAATCCACAAGTACCTGTCCTTGCCAGTCCAAACACTTCCCGAACACTTGGTGAACGCCGGCGATGACTCGCCGAAACCGTAATTGTAGGCGTAGGGTTTCGATTGGGCGCCCAAATTGAGCAAATATATGTAAACCCCTTGAACGGGCTTCTCCTTCTCGAAGTCTTGTTTAATGATTTGGTCGACGGCGGAGTAAGGGATCGAGAGGAGAGGCGATCGGAGGGACGACGAGGCCTTGGAGAGCTCAGATCGGAGCTTGTCGGCGAGGAGGTTGAAGAGAGAAGGGGCGGCGAAAGAGACGTCGAGGTGGAGAAAGTGGGTGAGGGCTAGGTGGTGGTGGTGGTTGGGAAAGGGGGTGATGACGTGGAAGTGATCGGAGGAGATGGCGGCAGTGAGGAAGGAGTGGAGGATGTCTGGGGCGGAGGAGGGAAAATAAGAGGAGCCGACGAGTTTGACGGTGACGGGGACGGAGAGCTGGAGGGAGAGGAGGGAGGAGACGGTGGGCAGGTGGCGGTGGTGGGGGAGAGAGAGGGATTTCTTTAGGGCGGAGGGGAGCGAGAGGAAGGAGTCATTGGAGGCCTGTGGGTCCAGCCGGACTTGCTGGTTCAGGAACGAGTCGAGGCCCAGGATCGGGGCGGCGGTGATGGTGATCGGTACGGCAGCCGATACTAGGAAAAGAAGGAGCACCGCAGCAGCGGCGGCGGCGGTGGAGGCGACCATGTTTGGGAGTAGCGGCTGGGGATCGGGAAGGTCAGTTGAGATCGGTCTTTGCAGTCTCCTTCGCCCCATTTTCCAGTTTCCGAAGTGAAGTTACTGCTGTGTAAGTCTAGCGGGTGGACTAGGCCTAGTAGCGGCCCCACTAAGCCCAACCCAGTCTGCCCATATCAGTGAGCCATGATAATGGGCCGGGACTACATTCACGGCCCGCGGGCTATCAGGTGATCCACCTAGAGACGTACACTTTTTAATTTTTTACTCGACCCAAATAAGATTAGACATTGGAATAATAGATATGCATGGTGAAGTCAAATTTGAAGTAAGGAGCTGAGCAGCAGGGCAAGTGATGCAATTTTATATGTACATAGAGACTTACGTATAACTTTACACATATATGATAAAATAACCAAAATATTCTTCACTCAAATCATTTTCACGAACCCTCCAATCTTGAGAAATTCATTGCCACCATTGCCCCCACTTGCATCGCCGTCACCTCCACCCACCAGCCACAACCATTAGTTGCACCTATCGTCACCCCTACTTGCCACTAGTGCTGACATTTCTCGAATACAAATCAAAGAACTTCATCGCGATCATGCATGAAGTTCAATCGGACTTTATTTGAGGGCTTCATCCATAGTTAAAGTCTAATCAGGGATTAAGTCTCCATGGGAGGATGAAGTCTTCTAATCGGACTTCATCTATGGGGACTTACTCCGATGAAGTCCAATTGAGGATCTCTATTCTTTGTTTCTGGTGTTATTGACGTAAACATTGATCTAAACCATATAGGGTTCACTGATGATGTTGCCCCAGGAACTCAAAATCGAACTTGTTGTGACTCAAACCATCCAGTAACATTTGCCCATATCAAGCAACAAAACCCAAAATCAAAGAAAAAATAAAAAAAATCTATAGCTAGATATACAAAGATTTAAAAATGCATAATGATGTTAACTTGAAACTATAATTTAACAATATGGGATACAAAATGCTCTAATTATCCATTGTTTTCTTGCAATAGCTCTCGACAATGAAGAGGCGAAGAACAGTGTGGCAATCGACACAAGGTGATGATTGTTGATAATTGCTTAAGGCACTCATGAGAAAGAGAGAGGAAAAAGAGGAGACAGTTATAAAAAAAATAAAAAGAAAAAAAAAATAATTATAAATAAAGATATTTTTATCATTTTAACATTTTTAAGTATTCTTCGTGTACAAGTAACATTTATATGTGTATATATATATATATATATCCTAAGAGATAATTGAACCTCTAAGGTTGGATGACTTGCGGACACCCGAATGCAAATCCCAAAGCTATATTAATGGATGAGGTGGGCCCACTGATGGTTCTAGTCCTGGGGTACTACACCTGATGCGGCCACCGCCCACCTCTTTAATGCACACGTTCCCGCACCCGATCATCGCTTTATCCATTTTAAAAATTAAAAAAAAAAATGTAGATTCCACCCATCGCTCTTAAAACTACCACTTTGCCATTAAAAATTAAGAAAAAGTAATTATTTTTAATTTTTATTATTTTAACTACAAGCCGTCACATTACTCTAATATAGGGTTTGTTAGCTTAATAATACTTTTAATTATATTCTTATCTTCTAAAACACTTTTATAACTAAAATATTAACTCAAAGCATGAATTGAAGCAGTAAAGTACAACTCAAAATTTACAAATATAACTAACACACAGCCACACTTTTAACTTTGAAATTTAAAATTTTAAAAGCATTAATTAAATAACAAAATTATTGTACATGACTTCAAATGTGCTATATATAATTTGGGTGGAAGTACAATCAATTGAACTATTGTGATCGAATTCAAAATAAAAAAATATCACTATAAAACGTTGTAACAAAAGTGTTTAAATAATATTTTCGTTATATAAAATATTTTTTATTATGAAAAATATCAATATCTTTACATTTCATAATATTTTATGATACAAAAAGAAATTAAATTATTTTTTAAAAAATATTATTTAAACATTCAAATTTACAATATTCTGCATCAAGTGTTGAGAATCTATATCATACTAATACAAATACAAGTGTACAAGACATATTCCACAATGTCATCACTCCTCTATAATTTATTTGACATGTAATACACGTGGCATCAATACAAGTGGACATTTCCACTCACCGTATGATCATCATCATTCACGAGGATTCTGCGAACCAACCGAACACTCGAGGCTTCGAGCGAGAGATCGATGGGCAGCACAGCACCTTGACCCTTTCCCTCGAGTGGCAGCAAACTCACTCACGTTCCTTCACCGTTCGCTTACTTTAGTACAATACGAAAATTGCAGCGTGCAGCCCCAGGGCGTAGCCTGATTGATTGTGGGATGGTAGAGTTGGTTCTGAGTGTCAAGGTTCGAGTCTGACCAACCGCAGTTTGAGATTTCTGCTCCTCAGGGGTGAGGTCCTTATGGGTAGTCAGCATTGGGTCTCCCATTGACCATAATCGCCGTGTACCTGATTTACCTCCTCTCTCGTAACATGAGACAGTCTGAAAGGGACTCACGAGATGAGGGACATCACCTTTTGGTCCCGAAAATCGCAGCCTACACCACGTGTCATGTACGCGTGGAAAGGGGGCGGGCTCTCTTTTGTGCCTTTATAACCGTCCTACGTCGCTCCCGGCTGGTTATTACACTGTCCATCTGCTACTCCAACCTGTCCCATGACTCCCATCTCGGTTTCGCTTTTTTAAAGTGCGCGCTGTACGTATATGTATGTATATACTTATATATACGAATGATGTCTGATATTACGTCACACTGCCCCATCTATGACTTTGGCAAAACGAAATAAATATACGGGACAGTACAGTACATTACTGTTTTTAATTTTAATAAATAAAACCTTTGCATAAGTTTTAGGTTATTAGCTTGGTTTTGCCATAAAAATCATAGTAAATGATCCTTGACCTTAACCTTAAGGACGGACCTACAGAATATTCAGGCTTATGTACTTACATATAGTGCGGGTGATATATAATTATGGTGGGTAATGGTTTCAAGAGAGGACACCTACTGTTTTGAGGAAACGTGAGCTAAGCGTTATCAAAGGACACACACCTTAAAGAAAGTTGTTAAAGGGCGAGAGGCATGCTTCCACGGTCACGTCACGAGGGCTGGCAAAATGAGCTGTGTCCAAAAGAGGTAAAAACAAAAGGAGCAAGTGCAGAGGCAAAACAAGGGAGAGCGTGGCTTCATGGCTTGTTGCCTTGTTCATCATCACTTGGTCGCAGGTTTTATATATATATATACGTTGCAGCATAGAAACAATAGACTTCCGCATCAGCCAGAGACGTGAGGCTTTGCTTTCATTTGATTTTCCACGTGTTATTCCACAGCCATTAGTTTTATTTTCTTCTATTTTTAATTTTATTTGTTAGGTTAGGTGTAGATTGACCTAATTGCCACTCGCATTGCCCGCTTAAAATTTTATATATGCCATTCATTTTTATAATCGATTTGTTCCATTTATAAATTATAACAGCTAAATAAACCTAAAAGGAACGGAGATAGAACCTTTACGTCACATATTTATGCTTTAGTCCCCCATGAATTTGAGGTTTGTACTTCACACCATAACTTATATTTTTACCCATTTTGTGTGAGCATAGATGGCTATGTAGTATGGACTGGGCAGTTATTTGCAATATAAATATTAAATGGATTTTTTTAATGATATTTAATTTAATAAATTTGATTATTATACACTTCAAAACTTTGAAGAGCCAATAATATTATATTTTTTATATCTCTTTTTTGCTAATTATATCCAATAATATTATCTCAAAAAAATAATGACTCTCACATAATCTCAAGGTGCAAAAAGCTTAATTAAATCAATTAGAAAAGAAGACATTATACGTAAGTGATAATCATTAATAATATGTTCATTTATTTAATATTTTTGCACCTATCACTATTTTATTTTTTAATTATTACTTTACTTAAAAAAAATCATGGGACATATATATATATATATTAATGCATAATTATAGCTTCCCGTGGAAGTCAAGTGAAAGTTCTTTCAATAGAAAAAATGAAAAAAGGCAAACAGAGGCGCATGAAAGAAATCTATTGGAGAATGTCATGCGATGTAGCCAACGACGATGAGTGATAGTCACAAAAGGTCAACAATTGCGACGCAACACTATTGAAAGATCGATAGTGGAGGGTGAAGCAGCGGCAATGGAAGCCCAAACAATGACGACAACGAATTTGAGTTGCAAAAGACCCACGAAAAAAGAATGAGATGTTGCAAAAAATATGGTTTTGATGGATGGCGTCTCGTGTCTCAACTGTTTGAGATTTCTGGAATTTGCCCCCTATTTTCTAGGAAAGCCTCTCTCAGTAACTTGTTGTGAGAAACGGGAAGGAAGAGAAAAGTAACAAAAACTCGTTTTATGTTTTTTTGAGTTTTTACTTGTTTTGATTGAAAATAATCAAAATAATTTTTTGTTATTTTGATTTTTTTTTACAACATTTTTTCTTATTTTTTAAAATATATTTTTGAAAATAACAAAATAAACACGTTTTCAATATTTTAAAAAATTTAAAACTCAAAACATTCTGAAAACAAGAAAAAGGCACATGCCCTAATATTTCCAACTATTTTTGGGAATAACATTTGGTTACTTTCCAACTTCTTACTTTTTTTATTTCTCTTTCATTATTTTGTCGTTCTACTATTTTATCGTTTGATAGAGTATACACTTGTTTTAGATAAGGTTTTAACGTATTTAAAGGCATGCAATTATTGATGTCACACATAATTTATTATTATTCAATGTGACATTACGTCAATTTAAATTTATTTTTTTATCAATTTTTATTAAGTCTCAATAAAAATTACTTGACAACTAAATAAAGGTCTCTAAGACTTTTTTGCACTTAGCAATATTTTTAAAAGTTATTGAAATCTTATAATACATCTTTTGGTCATTAAAAGAGATGACAAAGAGAATAAAATATTAAAAATAAAATAAATTATCATGCAACAATATTTACCTATTTGATTGAAATGTTTAAGAAAAAAACACAATCAAAATGTTGGCTCGTTTAATATAGTTAATATTTTATTTTTTTCATCATTAATGACATTTTATGAAACATTATATATTGATATGTTGACATTTTATTCATTGATCAACTTTAACATTTTAATAATAAACCAGACATAAGCATAACGTACATAAAATTCAACTATTATATATGCAATGCTAGGTTAATATTCCATATAGATTATTTTTCCCCTATGTCTATCCTAAAATGAGAAATCACCTGAGCAAAGGGTAAATCATAAATTCCTCAAACTAGTGTGGTCAAAATGTAAGATACTGAAACTAAGGTGGTGAAAGTGGAATCCGCTTCTCCTTATTTTCTCCCTTTCCTTGCGTCAATAAATAATATTTAAGAAAGGGTTGTGAGATTTTGATTAGCAATAAAACAAGACTGTCAAAAATGGGAAGACGAGGGGCAAATCTGAAAGAAAGCAGAGTCAGGGGTGGGGGATAGAAAGATAGAAATCCGCTGTTGGAACAGCCCACTGGAAACCCAGCAATGGCCCCTGGTTTTGCCGCTCTCTCCATCTCTCTCTCTCTCTATATCTCTCTCTCTCTCTCTCTCTCTCTCTCTCTCTCTCTCTCTTTCTGCTTAACCCTAGCCCTTGTTTCTGTCTCCCATATAAATCCCCTTCTCCGTCCCGTACTTCCAATCCATCGCCTTCACCTATACAGGTACAGGTGCATTCTTTCACATCTCTCTCTCTCTCTCTCTCTCTACCTCAAATACACACCCAAATACAGGACATACTAGGAACAGTTGCCTGCAAATATATATATGTAAAATATCCGGTAATCCATATAGTGTATCTTCCCGTTCTTTTTTCCCTCTCTGGGCTTGGAATTCACAGAGCTTGGGATTTTCCGCTTTTTCCGGTGATGACCAGGAGGTAATTCTGCGCCATCTTGAATTTATTGAATATATTCTGCTCTGTTTTCGTGGAAATTGTGACCAGATTCCGGCTTCTCTGTTTCTTGGGGCTTTGTTGATAGAATGAGGATTGAGGAGGAGGCAGCTGGCCGGAAAGGCAAGGAGCGGGGCGAATTATCGAGCAATACGAGCAGTAGCAAGAGGAGCCGCCACCCGCCGAGGAAAATCAGGCCGATTCAGAGGCTGTATGAAGTTTGCAAGGAAGTGTTTGCGTCGGGTGGGCCTGGCATTGTCCCACCCGACGCCGACGTCGAACGCATAAAAGCGGTGTTAGGTAAGTTTTCTTTTGGCACATTCTGTGTGTCTGGCTGATTGCTTTCTGATTTTGGTTTTGGAATGTGGTGATTCGATTAGAATCTTGAATGTCTTTGTCTTCATGTGGATGGCTCGCGGAATTTCAGAATTGAATGTCCCCAATGGGCGTTACATTGGCTTCTCACGGTGACAGTTCCCATTGGTTATTCAATTTGATTAATTCCTTTTGTTTTGGAGGAAAAATATTTCCTGAATTTGTTGGAATTTACTATTTCTGTGCTTTGTTCAACTTGGTATTATTTCTGCGTCGTTTAGGAATGGTTTTACCTGCAAAGTTCCGCTTCAAACAATGCCGTTTGTATTTCCTTTCTCGATCTAGTTTTGTCTTTCTTGCCAACTGATCTCTAATCTTTACAGTTTCTTCTTCAATTTCTTGGAAAAAATATGGGAAAATAACTAGTTTCTTCTTTCTGTGTTCCATTCTTTAAATGAAACCTCACATTCCTGCTGCTTTAACATGCATTCACTTTCATTCTGAGAAAACGTTTTCCTTTGTAAGCTAAATTGGTTAACTCCAAAACTAAAGCCAAATTTAAAGAGAGAATTTGGGATAGATTTGATTTGAAATGTGTCAATTTAACATTTGCGAAGCTTGCATTTTTTTTTTTGGGGGGGGGGGGGGGATTACATTTGGGCCTACTTTACTTTTAACCATCTTTCTTTTTCTTGGTGGGATATAGTGACTCCTTTATCTTTTTTGTCTTTTGTGCTTACAAGTCTTGTTGGCTTGGATTTGTGCGCTAGATGGGATGACTGGAACGAATGTTGGTCTGAACCCAGATATGCGAGTTTTCAGCAGGACACTGAATCAGCGTGCCATTATAACTTACCTCCAAGTCTATGAATGTGACAAATTCTCGGTAGGTGCAAGCACTGGAGGTCTTTTTCAGCAGTAATTCGTGTACTGTTGGACGAAAACTCTATTTTCTTTGCTTAAAGCTGTTGTGGCCATCTTTATGAAAGGAAGATGAGAAAAACTGCTTTTGCATTGTTTGAAAGGCACAAAGAGAAGTGGGGATGAAAATAGTTTTTGGTAAATTACTTGCTCTGATGCTATTGACTGAATTTCGCTATGGCAGATTGTACTCTTCTGCTTGCCCCCAACAGCCGTCATTCCACTGCATAACCATCCAGGGATGACCGTGTTTAGCAAGCTTCTCTTCGGCAGCATGCGCATCAAGTCCTATGACTGGGAAGTGGATGTCTCTTCTGAAGGTACATTCTTATTTAATGGACTTGTAATGCATAATTCTATATCTTAATCCATTAATATTTTGTGTCTAAATACGCTAAATGGCATCAAAATTTAAGAAGGTTCTGTTGTACATAAAAAAGAATAAAGAAGTCTTTTCTTTTCCAAAAAGAAGTAAACAGAAAGGTATAAGCTTAGGTGGATTATGTCCTTGATATGCTAAAAATACTGTATATATAATCATATGCTTCATCCTTTAAACTGTTAAGTTCCGACAGTCTATCAGCTGGCAGTCCCTCGTGTTTTTTTTTTTATCTGGTTTACTGTCAGGAGTCTTAGGTTGACTATTTATGATCTATGCTGCTTCTTTATTGCTTCTTAAATCTCAATGTCTATGTTATATTTCATGGAAGCAACCCATTAGCATCCACAGTTGAGCTTTGAAATAAAAGCACCACCTCGTACCAGAAAGAGTCTGCATTATTGCAGCAGGAAAACCTCAAATTTAAAGAGCTAGTTTCCAAAAAAATTAGGCTGGGTTGGCTGTAAAGAAAAAGACAAAAATAGGGTTGGCCTTAGAAAGTCTCATCCATTCATTTGCTTCTTCATTTTCTGCCACCTTCATCTCCATCTTCATCTTCATTGAAGAAACACACATGCAGCAGTAGTTGTTGCATAACATTATTGCTTTGGCTTTTAACAAATGCAGTGCAGCCTTCTTCCGGTGCGCGGCTGGCCAAGGTGAAGGTAGACTCCGATTTCACTGCTCCTTGCAATACGTCCATCCTCTATCCAGCCGACGGCGGAAACCTCCACTGTTTCACTGCCCTGACATCATGCGCGGTGCTCGATGTGCTCGGCCCCCCTTACTCCAATCCCGATGGCAGGGACTGCACTTACTACTATGACTTCCCCTTCTCCAAATTCCCAGGTATATACATACATACATACGTACATACATTCATATATATCTTCGATCGTCTCAATATCACTGCGCCATTGCCATAACCAAACTTTTCCACAGAATTCATATATATTCCATTTTCCGCAGCAGCTTTACGCGCGCACACAGCACACGTATGTATGTTTTGTGATGATATTACAAGTGTTGTTATTGCATGGAAATTCAGCTGATGGAGTGGCCGTGCCGGAAGAGGGTAAGGAGCAGTATGCGTGGCTCAAAGAGAGGGAGATGAAGGCTGCAGACTTGCTCGTGGTTACAGATCAATACAAAGGCCCAAAGATCAAGACTGCCAACAAGTGAAGTTGATATGACGAATTCTATTAGTTAATACCACCCGTTCTTCACAGTGTTTGATCGAAGTTTCAGTTCTATTTATATATGTTGGTAAAATGTTTGGAGCTTTATTTGTTCTAAATAGAATTAATTAGTATGTAAATAAACAGTCTTTATTTTTAGTGTAAGAAAGGAGGGAAAGAACAAAAGAGAAAACAAGTGAGATCCGCCGGCTAGTACCATGCACATGTTCGACAGAAAATGCTATATAATACAGTGCCCATTTCGTTCTCTTGCATTAATTCTTCCTCATATATATATATATATATGTTGGAAATGAGTTGGCTTGGAACTCATAATTAATGATTTTTGTCACTTTGAAAGCAGACATATCCATTATTAATTAATTCAATGAAAATGAGATAATGCTGTTATAAAATTTTTATTATTCAAAAAGCCGTCTACAGTGCACATGATTCTCCAATTTGCTAGGAGTTATACATAATATATATAATTGTAAATAAGTCGAGTAGTTTGTGAGTGATTAAGAATTTGATTTCATTTGACAAAAGTTTAGTCGAGTAGTTTGTGAGTGGTTAAGTGTTGAGTTGATAAAAATTTATTTGAATTTGTTTATTAAGGTAAAGGAGTCGACTTTAAGTTTAATTTTAAAATTCAGTTTATAATTGAGTAGGGTTTGAACTCGATAAAGTCTTTTTAAAACTCGTAAATATATTCAATTAGAGTCTAGTAAATATTAATAAATTCAATTAAAAATTTGTAAATATACTTGGTTAGAAATTTGTTAAGAATAACTGCCAAGCACAGATATCATCAGCGTCAATTGCCACCGCCACAATTACAAACCTCCATATGAGGTTGAACCACCACCAGCTGCAACCTTTTTTTGTCATCACACCACCTTCTATTGCACGGTCGTTTCTCGTTGTGCACACACCCTTGTTAAATTGTTGTTGTTTATTGTCACCTCTTACCGTTGTTGCTACTGTATATCCTCTATCTTTGCACGTCATTTCTTTGAAGCACTGTACACTATTATTATCTGTCAGTGCACACTTTTTTTTTCTTTCTCTTTGTTGTCACTTGTTATCTAAACTTGTTGGAGAACTCGAACTTAAAAACTGACTCTACGACTTGAGGTTGCGCTCAACAAAGCTCAATTCAACTTGATTTGATTGCAATCCTATATAATCTTCTATTTTTCTTGGCAATAATTCAAACTTATAATTATATAATTACAAAAAAAAAAACATATTTTACTATTGTATTAATAAGCTTTCTGGGGTGACTGTTCATTTGAGAAATTAAATTATTTAGTTATGGAAAAAGACCCTTTTAGCTTTGGATGCCTCATTTGATTCTAGACATCGGGTCCGCATCTCGTAGCAAACAGACGAAATTTATCACTTGCTATGGTCAGAGACTAAAGCACAATATTGTTAATTGATCCCATCATACTGCTAACGATAGATTTATATTGTTATGGAAATATAAGATTGATTTCTAATCACTTGTGTTTAGATTCAAATTAATTAGCACGTAGTTGGGAGAGATTATTTAATTATTGCAATTGTTATGACCCTTAAGTATTTAAAAAATTATATAATTGGAAATCACAGAAGAGAGATCGCATTATTAATTATGTAATGACGATTACATGAAAAAAAATTCCTCCATATTAAGAGAAATTATCCAGTACGTCCGTCGTACCAAGTGTGTTGGTATTTAATTTTTTTTTTTCATACTTGAGAAATTAAGAAAAGTAGTTTTTCAAAACAACCTCTGAGTTGACCCCTCTTTTTGTCTCCACCTTGATTGATGTTTGCAACAAAACCCTAGTATCAAAAAAGTCTAAAAACCTGAAGTAACTATCCAGGTTAAAAATGCAATTTTTTTAGATAAATTAAAAAATTGAGAGATCACAATAATAGAAATACTGAGAAATCATACGGTCTCCCATAAATCTTAATTTTGAGTTACTAGGGGTCTCTCAGATACCATAATCTCGAGAGACTCTTATACTCTTCCAAAGATTGGTACACCAGGAGAACCTTACGATCTCCCAGAAAACATAATAAATAAGCTCTAACTTAAAGCATTTTTCCTTGATTAGGGAGGTCTCAAGGAAACCCCAAACTAAATAATTCTGACATCTAAAAATCTATTTGAAAGTTCTACTAAAATGATAGATATAGATATTATTCATAAAAATCTTAATTATAATAGATCTCAAAATGTCAGAATAAACATTATTCATAAAAATTTTAATCCTATTAGATCTCGGAAAGTTCTATGCTTATTTAGAAAAAAATGAGTCTGATGTACATCTCTAATACTAGTTTTAATATGATATTCAAGTCTCTAGTATCTGAATTAAGTATTGAAATGTTTGCGCATAAACTACCTAGCTAGTGCCCTCTTATTGTTATCTATTTTGGGGTTGTTTGGCTTACTATTTTTTTCAACAACTTAAACGTTGTTGAGCTTTTAAGTTGTGTAAAGTTGAAAAGGTAGGTAGTGTTTAAATTGATAAGGTATTTAGATAAATATGTTTTTAAGTTATCAGTTAATAGTTATGTATTTGGTTTGAAAGAATTGATAAGTTATTAAAATTTTATAAAAAGACAAAAATAAACACGTTGAATGAAATAAAATTTTACACTTAAATGTTAATAAATTATACACAATTATTTAAAAATATATTAATACACTATATATATACATATTTTATTTTTCTTCTTTAAAAATATTACCATTAGATTAATATATATACACTTACAGGTAAATATACACAGCCTTCATAGTGATCGGGGACGTTGTCGATGATGGAGCCAGCGATGGAGGAGGAGGTGGATGCTGGAGGCATGGGTAGCAAACGATAATGATGACCATGGAAGAAGCAACGATCGAGGTTGAAGGTGGCGGTCGATGAGGATGGGGCTGGATCTGGAGGCAATGACCACCTGCGACGGGAGTTGGAGGCGACCAACGGAGACGGATGAGCCGGATGTGACGATCGAAGCTAGAGGGAGTCGACAATGACAAGGAGGAGCTGGAATGAGGCAACAACGACGAAAGTTAATAGACAAAGAAGATGGTAGATGAAAAATAAAGAATTTGTGAGGGCAAATAAGTAATTTCATTGCTCAACACATATAATCACCAACCAATGTTTTGGGAAAGTAGGAGGATCCAAGCTTTTCCAAAACGCTGATGTAATATATAGCTTTTAAGCTTAATAGTTTTTAAATTGATAAGGGTTGCCAAACACATAAGAAAAAATATTCTACAGCTTATAAGTTATTATATTAGCTTAAAAGCAGGTAAACCACAAAGCCAAACACTCTCTTCACAGAGTTCAAACGATTTAATGAAAACGTTTTCACTTAATAAATTTATTATTATATTCAAACGATAATAAAATATATTTTGAATTTTAACACTAATTAATAAAGAAATAATTAAATATAAAAATATAAATTATTTAAAATTAAATGTATTGATTAAAGACATTAATTAAACATGATCCATAAATTAACATATAAAAGAAAGTATTCCATTATATATCTCAAAACTATTAGTAATATAATTAATGTGCTCTTTCTTCATAGTTTCCCAATTTTATTTCTGACATTGCAGATGGGTAGCTTCAGCAAATACAGCCCAAATCTCATATATTCAAATGCCCAATTCAATGCCTAATCTAAAACCATTGACCTAATCCCTTAAAATATCCACAATTTGGCCTCTAAGTCTCCGCAGACGTTAATATGAAAATGATATCTTCATCATCACCCATTTGCATGTGGACCAACAAATCCCCTCTTCCTTCCTCTTAGCTGTTTCTGCTAGGAGATTGAATAATAATTATATTTTAATTCATTAATTGGGTTAACAATACAATTAAACCAAAATAAAAATGAAATTAAATTTCAGAGCATGGCCTAGTCCCTTGAATAAATACATTAAATTTTAAACCCTAAACATATTATTATGATAATTATCTAAAATTAAAAATACAAACTAAAATTTTTATATAATTACACCTATTCAGCTAACCGACTTTTATGTTAACCATTAATTTTATCACCCATTGACCATCCTAATTAATTAAGATCGATTATGCATTATATATATATATATATATATAGAAACGACTAGAAGAGGAAAATCACTATTCTTATATATTTTACATTTTATTTTCGTCGGCAATTAATCCTTCGTATCTAAACAAAGGGTTAAAATGTATTCGCTGCCAAATGACGATATATATATATATATATATACTTTGGTCAGATTCTATCAACTCTCCAGTCCTAATCTTAATTATGGAAGATAATTACTAATTAGTTGAGGGTTCCAACTGGTTGGCTGCCAATCCCTTATGAATCATGTTATTGCGACGGATAATTAATTATTCAAATTGACAAGTCAAGAGCCTCTCTCACGTCGCTACCTCAGTTTTCCTTTTTCTACCGGCAGGTTAGCCTAAACAGCTGATGAATTATAGTCTTTAAAGTCAAAATGATTTCATCAGCTCCCAAATTAAAGAAACAATTAATATTAGGATATGAGAGACCTTGCATTAAACAAACCGTCATACGCTTTGAACTAATCGTCAATTGCTGTTTTATTAGCAGCTGCTAAAAGTTGATGACTTCAAGCCCGCTATAGAGTTGTTGAGTCTTTTACGACGGTGGCGAGTAGTCAATGGGGCTTAAAAGATTTACTTTAAAAAAAAAAAAAACTCTTTTTTTATTGTCTTCTAATTGTTAAAGCCAGCTCTTTAGCTGATCAAATCCGGCCAGAGGGGCACCAACATTATATATAGAATCTAATTAAGTCCTAGCTAGCTAGAGTTACGATGATAATATTGATATTAACATATATAAGTTTGTCATGTGGTATTTAATTTCTAATTAATGAAGTCATCCACGGTAGCATAATGTTAATCAATCCTTCAATCCATAAATGAATTCGCAATTACTTATATTCCATTAAGACTAAACAACATAATATATGTATGGATTCATTTAATTTGTTAAAATTGATGAGTGATATATATGTAGGCTGCAAACAACTGATCATGTGTTTAATTATGAAAGATAAAGATGTACGTAGTCAAGTGGCAATGGATCATATATATGGCGGTGTCCATGGGGCGTTTAACGAGAGGAGGATTGCAGCACTGAACTTTGGAAAATTACACTAAACACAAACAATATATATATATATTTAAAGAAGCTGTATTTGCTGCCATATATATATATATATATTCTAATATTATAATATCCAGCAATCAGCCACCGGCCACCACAGCGGATGAAGCGGCCACCCATTTTCATGTGACATTTTCTCTGTACGAAGCTTCAACGATGGTACTTTTATGTTTGATCATATATAAGATGGATGGCTGCCGAGTAATGCGGGTCTTCTCTATGAAGCTGCAGCTCATCTCTGTCATAAGCGTTGAAGTTGAATTCTTCTTCGTCCAGTTATTCTATTCTCTTTATTTTCTTGAATACACACTTAAATACACATACAGATCATAATTAATGGAAAAGAAATTAAATGAAGCGTGGTGGGGCAGTTGACATTTTATGTGTGCTATGGCCGATGGATGGGCACTTGGATTTGAATTTGTTTAAACTAATTACTGAGATCTCTTCCATAAATGGGCAATCTATTGGAGCTATCGTTAGCCCTAGCTAATTCAGAGATCAAAAATTAATATCCAAAATCTAAGCCATGGAGGCTACTCGGCTGAAAACGTCCACCTCTGCTTCTGCTTCTGGAGAACATAGCCATGATGCTTCTGTAGCCCACGAAGATCGTAATATGGTCTCTCTCTCTCTCTCTCTCTCTCTCTCTCTCTCTCTCTCGATATATGTATATATATATAAGCATGCATGTGTACATGAATTTTTTGTGATGATGAAATGTTTTAGAATTTAACATCAATTTTGAAGCTCATAAGTGGTTATATCAATGGCTGACGTGTTTCCAGGGCGGAGCTAGGGGGAAATTCTGCAAAGCAACTGCTCCGAAGGCATCCTCAGCCGACCTCGAGATCCCAGGCATTTCGAACGAGGTAAGTTGATCAGGAATTTGCAACATCATGGCGATTACCTAAAAGTGCTAATTTAAGATAATTTGGATTCGATCGAGTTTGCGCTTTTCTTGTGTTATATATATGTATCTGGATGCTCTTGTAAATCACAGCAACTTACACAATTCTGCCACATTTTTGGCATATCCAGGAGAAGGAACTTGAATCAGCAAAGGCGGAGATGAGCCAAGTGAGAGAAGAGAACGCGAGGTTGAAGATGATGTTAGAGCAAATGGAGAAGGATTACGAGTCTCTCCGAATGCGGTTCTCCGGCATAATTCAGCGAGAATCCAAGAAGAGCAGCAACTCATCCATTAGTACTGCTCATGTAGATCAAGAGCCAGAACTCGTATCTCTTCGTCTCGGAATAAGCCCTAGCGAACCTAAGAGAGACGAGAAAAGCGCCGGCAAGGCGAGATCGTCGTCGGAAGATCACGAGCAGTTGACGGGAGGTCTTAAACTCGGCCTGGACTACGATTTCCGTAAGTCAGAGAAATCGAGTCCCGAGAATAGCTTGGAAGAAATAGCCAAGGAAGAACAAGCCGGAGAGACGTGGCCGGCGGCGAGTAAAGGTTTGAAGAAGGGGAGAAGCGGAGAGGATGATGAGCTTTCAGAACAGTCCAGCGTTAAGAGAGCTAGGGTTTCTGTGAGAGCCAGATGCGATGCCCCGACTGTAAGTTCCAATCATCTGAACAAATATATCCAACGGAAAAAATTAAAATTCTGATCAAATTAACAGAATTTTCACACAATTAGACGGAATATCCTTTGTGTTGAACAGATGAACGATGGCTGCCAGTGGAGGAAATACGGCCAGAAAATTTCGAAAGGAAATCCATGTCCCCGCGCATACTACCGTTGCACCGTGGCACCTTCTTGTCCCGTCAGAAAACAGGTAAATTTTTTCTCTTTTTCTTTTTAATTTGTACATTAAATTCTTTTGAGTAATTAAATTCGAATTATTCAGATTCTTGTCTGGGTGAGGCCAATCTTTATGCAAATTCTTATGACTTCAATTTAGTGTTTTAGGTCTCATGTGTAGATTTTTATGTGATTTAGGTTTTTATTGAGATTTGTGTGGTTTAAATTCAACATTTGAGATTTATTAAAAACAATAGGGTTTGATAAATTTGTTAATAACATCAAGCACCAAATTAGAGATCTAAATGGATTAATTCGTTCTAACTCATGAACGACTTTGATTTGAGCTTGTTTATTAAATAAATAAATAAATTGAAATAAAAATTCAAACCTCGTTTGATAAATATGTCAAACTTGAATAAAAATTAATTCAATTTATTTATATTTATGAACAAATTCATTTATAATTTGTTAAAAAATCGCTTATTTGTTCATCTAATAAGAGCATATATATTTTAAGATATTTTAGAGTTTATTTTATTCTTTTCTTAATTTGTAATTTTGTTAAATCATATAATTATATTAATTATTCATTAAAAATAGTTCATCTATAAACACATCTTCATGAACATGCTCTATAACTTCTTAACTTTGATAATGAGCTCAAAAATAAATTGAGTCAAATATAAAAAATTATTCACAAATTGAGTTGAAACATTTTTATAGAACTTTTAACTCATAAACAAGTGGAGCTCAAATGTCTAAATGAATTGAATTGGAACAAGTTAAGCTAAATTTGACTCAGTTAGACTTTAATTCCAAACTACAAAAATTAGTTTAGTATTTGTTAAAATGAGTAAGATAAACTTATATCAAAATAAGATTAAAATAATTTTCAAACCAAAATACGAAATTGTCAAAACAAAAATAAGAAATATTTCAAAATTTTTATCAGACTATTTGTAAAAACATTTTGGAATACATTAGGGGCATATGAATTTTTTTTTTATCTGTAATATTCAAAATAAATTTATCTGAAGGGATGAGAGATAAATTTATCTAAATAATCATAGATAAGAAGTCATGTGACTTTTTTTTTCAAAGGTTGACAGATAAATTTGACAAATACAATAAAAAGTACTTTTGTCTAAAATATTTTCTATATCTTACTTTTTTTTTAAAATTATATATTAATTAACAAACACTAACTAAAGAAAAGAAAAAAGAACCATAAGTGTTATTCAAATCTTAAATTCGAACCACGTGGATGGAGGTTTATCCTAAATGTCTCTCTGGTGGTGTTCACTTGAATTTTTCATTCAATGGTATAAAAAAAATCATGAATTATTATGAAAATAATTCATAATTAATTATAAAATGGATGCTGCTTTGATCTGATTCAACCTCCACTGTGAAAATTGTGCATGAATGAGACGCATAGCCTTTTCCTAGATTACCATGCATAATTAATTATTATATGTGTGTGTGTGTGTATATTTTATCCACCATGCATATTAATTATCTATCTCTGTTTGTTCACCAAGAAATTAATACGACCCTAAACTTCTTTAATTTCTTTTTGGATATTGGTTCAGGTGCAAAGATGTGCTGAGGACATGTCCATCTTGATCACAACCTACGAGGGAACCCACAACCACCCACTTCCAGTTTCAGCCACCGCCATGGCTTCCACCACTTCCGCCGCCGCCTCCATGCTATTGTCCGGCTCTTCAACCTCTCAACAAGGCTTGGGGCCATCATCCACCACCGCCACCGCTCCGTTCACCAACCTCCACGGCCTAGATTTCAGCCTCTCCGACAACTCAAGAGCAAGAGCATTGTACTCTCCCAATTCTTCTTCACCTTTCGCAACCATCACTTTGGACCTCACTTCCAGTCCATCCACTCATTTCAACATGTTCTCTTCCAGCTTTTCTTCAGCCCCAAGAACTGTCTTTCCTTCCACAAATCTCAGCTTTTCCTCATCGGAATCCACCATCTTACCATCTGTTTGGGGCAATGGGTATCACAACTATGGCACCCTGCCCTACAGCAAAGCCAATACTGGATCAACTAATCTGGGAAAACCATCCCAGGAACAGTTTTATCAGCCTTACACAGAGCAGAACAGCCAGGCCTCTTCTTTAACAGAGACCTTGACCAAGGCGATCACGTCGAATCCGAGCTTCCAATCGGTGATAGCTGCTGCGATTTCATCTATGGTGGATAACAACAATGGCGGCAACCAAGGGAGAAGAGAGAGCTTTGGCCAGAACTTGAGGTGGGTTGACACCATTCAGGCCATTAACGGCAAAGGTTGCGCCTCAAGTTACTTGAACCCATCTTCGTCTTTGAACTCTGAGACTGGAAATTTGACACTTCTCCAGGCACCCGCGTTGCCATTTTCCGTCTCTAAGAACACTGCAAAGCCCGCCACTGATGGCCAGGACCAGACCAATTGACTTCATTTTCCTTTTCTGTTATATTTTTTGAGACTAGAGATCATACAAGAACTGGATCACATATCAGACGTAACTGTTGACAAAGAAACGAAAGCAAGAAGAAACTCACCCTGCTTTCATTGCTTTGTATTCACAGCTAGCCCAAACCTTGCAATGGAAATGTACATTATCTAGGTGCCAGTTAGGTATCTGCTCCAATAAAAGTAACCTGTTTTTGTAATTTAATTTGTACTCTATATATAGATATATATATATATATATATGACCAGTGAAGTTCTTTTCTGCTATACAAATTTGCATTATGCCATTGCATGCTAAAACCAAAGTTTTCCGACTAAAAATGAAACATTTTCTTTCTTCATTGCACATACCATTTTCACCCAATGATCCCTACAACTGGATGGCTTTCTTCCAGTCCTCGTAGCCAAGATATTACAAAATTGAGTGGGTATTATGTTGGATTAGAGAAGAAATTGAACAAAAAAGAAAGAAAGAATTGTTTCCTACAAATACAGCCAACTCAAAGGCAGGTGTCCTCTATGAAACCTTCAACAGCTCGTGAAAAGCCTCCTGAGGTATGTCGACAGAGCCGACCCGCTTCATTCTTTTCTTTCCTTCCTTCTGCTTTTCCAACAATTTCCTCTTCCGAGTCACATCTCCGCCATAGCACTTTGCAAGGACATTCTTCCTCATGGCTGAAATCCTGAAACAAGCAAAGAGAGGCTCAGCTGAGCTACAAAGATTGAAGGTGATTTTTTTCGCCAATTTGGAACCCTCACATGTCTCACAACTAATAATAATTCTGGCAAATAATATATCTTGCTATTTGGTCTTTCAAAACTTCAACAATCTATACGAGTAGACAACTCAAATGATGACATCGGTCAAATCATGCAACCTTCAAACGACAAAATAAGCCATCTCGTAGGACTGGCATGATATTTTCTCCAATCAAATTTGGCCAAAATCCCACCCCATTAATCAATTACCAATACACCCCTCATTAAATCATTCAAGTGAGGAATGTATTGATAACTCATTCAAGCAATAAATGCCAATACATCCCTCACTTGAATGATTTAACAAGGAGTGTATTGGTAATTGATTAATGGGGTGTCAACCTAGATTTGCAAGTACTATTACTCCTCTTATAAACTCTAAAAGAAATGAAATTTAGAGACATTTAATTAGGGGTACATATCTTTTAATTATATCCCAAAAATGGGCAGAGATAATTATTCAAATAAATCAATAATTATGATTTAACACCTAAAATATTAGAGACGAGCATAAATTCACAATCATTGCTTTGGAAAATATTATGGGATAATTATCATTAAGAAGCTTTAAACACCCTGGTACTCTTCATCCAACTTTATAAATAGGGGAAACTCATCAAGAAGAAGAATCTTCCCAGACAACAAATTAGAGAGGTCTGAAGATCAACCTGCTAAAGTCCTAAAACATTTTTCAGAAATCAAAATTGAATAAAGTTTGAAAATCAAGCTGCATTAATATCAAGTTAGAAAGACTTTTGAGGATCAAGCTATTGAAAAAACCCCCTTGATAACTACTACATCACATCAAACTAGAAAAAGCTCTGAAGTGCTAAGTGCTACATCACATCACTAGAAAAAGCTGCTAAGACCTTAAAAATTCTAATATCTTCCAACTATATACATCTAGATAGCAGGTTTGGAAAATCTAAAGGATTTCTCATTCAGTTATCTTCCTCAAATAAAATCAGATATGAACTTAGCATGTGATTCAGGAGGAAGTTATTCAGAACTAAATGTTTTTTAATCTGAGTTTTTTTTTTTTTTTGGGGGGGGGGGGGGGTTGGGGGCGCACTAGATTTTCATCTAAAATTTTACTTCTACTTCAATTTGTTCTACGTTTTTCTTTGTCTTGGTCTCCGACTTGAATTTTATGTATACAAATAGATCAAAGCATTTGTAAGGCTGCTTATGGCAAAGAAAGTGAAGCTTATCCCTAACTACCGGTTAATACTTCCGGGCAAATATAAATTGAGAAAAGTTTTAAGTTTCCAAGTCAACGTGCCACCATGAATCATCTGAAGAAACTTCAGTACTACCAATACTTTAGTGCAGCACCAAAGAGATCAAGTTTAACCAGGAGATGCTGGATATGTTGAAGGGCAAGTCAGTCAACAACTTGGCTATGCCCAACCACTAGGATCCTTATCTGTCGATATAATCTTTGGCAGGAAAAGAGTCTTTTTTTTCTTTTCCTTTTGTTTCTAATGATTACAAAAGCTATTCAACTGCAACACCTGCAAATGTTGCAGGCTTCTACCACAGCAACAGAGGAAATGAGCAAAACAACAACACAATCTGACAGGAAAGCAGTAACAGCAGAAATTGGCTTAATCACTGTGTAAAACTAGTTGGGCAAAGAAAATTTTGAATGATTACGTACGTCTCCCTTGCAATAATCTTTGATCCAATAGCAGCTTGTATTGTTATCTCAAACATTTGCCTGTACACATCAGAAAGTCAGGAAAAAACTACTAAAATAAGGAAATAAAGAAGAATACTGAATTAAATATGAATCAGTAAACCTGTCTATGAACTTCTTAAGCTTTTCCACTAGTTCACGTCCAACACGCTGTGCCTTCAAATTATGAACAATGGTTGCCATTGCATCAACTGGTTGTCCATTCAAGAGAATATCAAGTTTCACCAAATCAGAGGCTTGATATCTGTTAAGCCATCCATCAAGAAACGTCTTAAAGAAAACCAAAATTACCTCCTGCCCATTAACATTGCACATGGACTAAAAAGAGGAGAATTTGGATATAGCAATCTCTTGTCAGAAAGACATTGTCACATCTAAAACACAGAAGGGCCCATTACTTTGCACAATTAGTTTCTTTTCTTTTTTTTTTCTTTTTTGCTAATATGCACAATTAGTTTCTACTTATATGGACTTGTGTATATCTTTCAAATGCAGGTGCGAGTGTAAGCATAAGATCTATCTGATGACCAAACCTAGGGATGTAAGAATCGAGCTCATATATACTAACATCATCTTGTATTTCATCGATCAAAAACAGTTCTCCGTGAAACATGAAGCATTTAGGAGGAGTTCTAGGTAAGTTTAGCAATCCCAAATTAAAGGACTTGCTTGTTGGATGCAAAGGACACATATTTCACAACCAAAACTAGTATTGTGTGCATCCAATGTGACATGTAATGAATTTAGGAGCATAGCTAGTCTCTACATACATGATGCCTGCAATCTACGATGCCATCAGGTATATGGTTGCTAGACATCAGGCATCAATCTTATAGTAGCATACAAATGCAACAATAATCCTTGCAGTTTGCAACCCAATGTGATATCATAGAGGTCCTTGTGAAGCCCCCATCAGTTTAAGGTACCTCTAGGGTGACTCCTAAATTTCATATGCAGATGCCCAGGCAAAAATTTGTTTGCTTGTGTGATTGTATGCGAGTCTGCATGCATCTTTTCTGCATAAAAGAGAGACAAGTGCACAGAAACTTACTCAGCATCCTCATAATCAAACGATGCATAGCCTGATGTTATACTTTTCAATTCATTATAAAAGTCGACAACAATTTCTCTCAAAGGTAGACGATACTTCATGAAGGCCCGCTGACTGCATATGAAAACTTAAAGAATTAATATCCCAATTACCATTAACCTTTTAGATGGATAAGCATACTGAAAAATAATATACCACCTAAAACCATATTACTTTTTTTTTTTTAAATCAAACACAGTTTCTGACAAGGAATGAGGATAACAATTTTGAAATCACGTTTATGCTTCATAGTATGCAGTAACTATAACTGAAACAGAAACGGTAAGGAAATCAGCTAGCATATTAGACACTGCAGTGGAAGATATCAACTTTTAGGGAAAAAGTTACCTATCTATAAATGTGTACTCCAACTGCTCCCCTCTCCGCTCAGAGCAAAGGGTAATAACAGCACCCACATACCTTCAGGTATATACAGATGAAGGATGAATAAATTCTTTGCCCAATAAAAAGATAATTAGTCAAGCTGTAACAGGTGGATGAGAGCTTACTCACTAGGAATGATAATTGTAGCTATCACAGTTGGTTCCCAAGTAGCAGTCACACGTTTTTTGGGATTTGAGGGCAGTGCAGCAGGATTTTGAACTTGTGTTTTGCTAATCAAGGCAACAACATATATAGCTCTCTATACCATTGCAATTTAATAGTGGATAACAAGGAGACAAGCATGGCATACCTTCCATCTGAATACTCAAAGATATATGGTACAGTTGGAACAGTGGAAATGACATGAGCTCCATATTCCTACCATTCATAATGCAATCATGGTAAAAAAAAAAGCATAATTATTTTTAAAAAATGGCTTTGAAGCACGGAAACTAGTACAGATCTGTATCATCTACATTGATTCATGATTATGTTTTGTATATACAAGAAACCTCGAAGTCATATGTAAATGTTCATCACACTTACTTAACAACAAATAACTGTATGCTAAGTATTTTCCATGAAAAAGGAAAACTGGAGATGAAGTAGAAAATTGAAGATGAAAAAATGGAAAATATTTTCCATAACTAAGCAGCCTCTAAGACTTCCTTATTACTGTTTTGCAAGTTGTAATCCTGATACTGAGTGTTCCATATAAAATTTGGGCCATCAGTTTTGGGAAGACCACCTACACCATTCAAACTATGCCCACAAGTATCAAGCCACTCATCTAGTTGAGGTTCTAGTACTTAGCTCCAAAAGATGGTTTGTTCTTAAGAATGCTTGGATGATAGACTTCCATTCTATGTGCTGTCCAAATAAAATGTTATTATAGCAACCATACTGCAAACAATATACTAGAAATTGTACTTAGCACATGGCTTGATTTGCCTATGAAAAGTGTATGTGTGTGGATTCATAGAAGAGAATAATAATACCTGTTCAAGACGCTGATGAAAGACATCCATGTGAAGTAAACCTAAGAAACCACACCTGCAGGAGGAACATGGCTAGCAAAATTAGATGTGATTATATAAGAAGAGTCCTTTCCTTGACTTGAATTAATCCATACCTAAAGCCCAGACCAAGTGCCGTGCTACTCTCTTTGGTGACTGAGACGCTAGCATCATTGCATGTCAGTCTCTCTATTGCATGGTTAAGCGCCTCAAAATCTGATCCGTCAGCTGGGTAGAGACCAGAAAACACCATGTGTTTTGCGGGCTTAAAACCTAAAATGATCAGCAGTTCAATATGAAAGAGATAAACACAAACAAACAGAAAGGACCGGACAAATCAAAGTGTACATTTATCATTTGGATTTTAGCCCAATCATTAAAATTGCAAATCATAGTTGTCAATAACATACCGGACAAAGTACTGGATTAGTCATTAGTACAGCATATTGGTAGTGGATACAGGATGCCGTTTTTGATATGTCACTATAATAAATTATAAATTAATGATAGATATATGTCACAAGTGAATAAAGATCATTAATAAAATTAAGAATCTCAATTATCAAAAAATATCTATAGTAAATAAGTTATAAACTAAGTAATTTAAGAATATTAAGTTATATAAAATATACATCTAATAGAATTATTAATCACATCAATAAAATAATATAATCAAAACTTAAATATATTATATATATGATAATAATAAAAAGTTGAATAGAGAAAAAGTGTGGAAAGTTACCTTTTATCAGCATCAGACTTAGATGGGTGGGGGGACAGTGACTTTCTTTCCCAATTTTCTATGCATTAGATTGGAGAAAGAGAAAGAGAGGAAACTTAGTCTGACCCAAAGAAGCCTCACAAAGAGAGGGAACTTAGTCTAACACAGACACATGTCATGACCCCAAGGATCCCCAAGGATAGAGTAAGAAATATGAGTAGTTAGCTTGCATGCATTACTATACTTTGTAATTTCCTTTCTTTCTTTCTATTATAGTGTTTTGTCCTATTCTATAGGCAGTTAGACTAGTTGTTATAGTGCACATGGGAGTATGTGGGAGACTGTTAGGCTATATATAAGCCTCAGCTGAGGTTGGATGGTATTTTTATGCATGAAATGAGTAAATGAATATCTGATTCTCTCTACAATTTCTCTCTCTCTCTCTCTCTCTTTCTCGTTCTTCACTGTTACATTCCTTCTCTCCCTAATTCTATTCAATCTCCCTCTTCATTTCTTCTTAGTTTCTTCCCCAATTCCTCTTCTAACCTATCACGAACCCTAGGTTCGTGACAAATGGTATCAGAGTAGTCAATCCTTGGTTGTGGATTTAATTCCAGTTGAAGGCAACTACTATGGTGAGTGGTTTTCCTTGGCGATTGCGGTAAGACGGATTTCGGCGGCGTGTGGATTTGATTCCAGTTGATTGGAACTTTCAGACGAGCAAGCAAGCCCAACCCAGACGGTGAGAAGCGACTCTGGGTGAGGCAAAGCGTTGCAAACGGAGAATGCTCGCGATTGGTGAGGGAGTCCATCAAATGCATTCTTGGAAGCTCGTGGCTTGCCATTTGCGCATCGTCTAGCGAAGTCAAGTAGCAGTGTCGGAGGCGAGTAAGTTGCTTAAGATGAGGACGTGATTCACTTCAGGGGCGACTTTGAAGGATGGTAACGGAGCCGACCTCGGCCATCCAAGCAAGCTTAGGGAACGACAGCAATGGCGCGGGTTGGTTGAACGACTGGAGTGGGTGACCAGAGGGTGACGTGAACAGCCAGGAGGTCGCGATTTGGACTTGGGAGTGTTGCGACCGTCCAAGGCGAGCATAAACCCATCGGAGGTGAAGCAGACATCCTAGACCATTACGACCCAGACCGGTAAGCAGGCACGATGGTGCTGGAAGTTTTGGGGTCGAGAAGTTATTCTGGCCGTTCAGGTGAGGCGAGCTGCCCACCTTGTTCGGAAGGGGATTCCGACCATTATAGAAGAATTAATCCAGAGAGAACCGAGCCCATAACCAGCGACTGAAGCAACGAGCAAGTGATTTTCGTTGGTGATTTGGAGGCGACTTCCCTGGGCGGTTGACGTGAGGCGATTGTCGCCTGTGAATCTGGACCCTCCTGTTCAAATCTTGAGAGGGAAGCAGGTGGTAGCTTCGAAGCTAGAATTTCGGCTGTCGAAATAGATAGTAGGTGAGTCAGGAGGATTCGCGAATTGGAGCGGACAACGGATTGCAGGAAGCAATTCGGGACACAACAAAGAGTGGATTGAATAATGGAGTCGATCCGTTCTAGTGGTGCGATTGGAGTCAATCCATTCGGAAGACTGTGTTAGGGACGACCTGGCCAATTGATTCCGACAATTAGTGTTCGGATCTCCGCAAGCGCAACAGGAGGCGACTCTCGGTTGGGATTATGACACTCCTCGGACGGTGATTGGGTGAGTGATTTTTCTGGGCTGATGTGAGGCAATTGTCGCTTGGGAATTTTGGGCACTCCTGTCCGAGTCTTGAAGAGGAAGACGGCCATTGATTCTCGGGATTTAATAAAGCCATTGCTACTCAAATTTGGATGGGTGATTCCTGGTTGTGAATTCAGCAACTCCCAACAGCTAATTCCAGCGAATTCTAGAGTTCCAACAATTTCCAGGGCCTCGGTGTTTATTGGCGAGCGCTACTAGCAACTCCAACTTGATTTGGGAGGGTGATAATGGTGATTGTGACTGGAGTGGACAGACAGTGAGGCTTCTGACCGGTGCGTTGCAGGTGCTACGACTGACTTGCCATAAGCTGAAGCGAATTCAAGGCCAAGCGATTGTGAATAGGTAGGCGCAGCAAAGCGAGGTTATCTTCGTGGCTGTAAGGGACCAGTGATCAAAATTTTCGTCTAATTTTTGGAGGAGAGTAGGCCGGTGCTTCCGACAGTAATTCCGTGTAGTTTGAGGCAATTCAAATTCAGAACCGATTAACTTGCAGAGAGGTTGGATCCAGAATGTATAAAACTCCTATTCCTTCACCGTCGAAGTATGTTGTTGGTGAAAATTCGACCATGGGTAGCAGTGCATATATGAGACCATTGGAGCCTCAATTGCCGCAGATGAATACTTCATTTTCAGCTGTAATGGAGCTTCAATGGCAGCCAAAGGAGGTTGCATTTTCAGTTGGCAGCAACAAGGACAAAGGAACAAACAATGAGATTCATGAAGAGTACAAGGAATTCGGTCGAATGTTTCGCGAGAAGTTGCAAGAATTTGCGATGATACTTATTAAGAAGTATCATTACAACTTTCCGGTAGAATACTTTGAAGATTATCACAGAAGTTTTAACAAGGAGGAATTCCTTGGAGTGGAGTGGAAGAAGGATACTGGTTTCGGTGGAATTGACAAGGATGGTGGCTATCAGGACAGTGCTTGCAACAATAACAGAAAGTCCGAGGGCTTGGCTCAAAGTGTTTGGATAAAAAAAGAATTAAAGGAGTACTCTAATTCCTTTGGAAAGAAGGTTGTTGATGAGGAAAAATCCAGCATACACAAAGAAGAAGAGGTTGCTGGACTGCCGACATGGAAACAGGAAATTCTGACAGAAAAAGAAGTTAAGGCTGTTTTGAAGCCAATGGTAGCGGGGGAACAACTAAAGGAGGTAGCTGAAGAAGTCAAAGGTGTTATTGAAGAGAATAAAACTCCCGCGACTATGTTGTTTTTTACTTCCATTGGCAATTCTAAGTTGTTGTCTACCGCACTGAGGGATGAATCATTGGCTGGAATAGAAGTTGCAGTAGCTCCTAATGCTAATGCTCACAAACAGCCTTGGTATGAGTATCCAAGGCAAGTCTAGAATCCTCCATTGCTGCATTTTGAGGATGCTGATGATATTTCTGCAACAAAGTATGGCTGTGGGTTGAAAGGGAAGACAATAACTGCAACTATGGATGTAGATCTGCCACCCTTGCTTGTATGGGACAATAATGAACTACTAATGGAGGTCACGGACACGGATAATCTTTACCTTGGACTCCAAGTTTCAGCTACTAAGTATGTTTGTCCGAAAGTTGTTGATTATGTCCATAGATGGGAGACCAAGCTTAATTGGATAACTATTATCTGGAGTGGTTGTTTTGGGCTTGAACTTGATGAAGTTTTCCCTATGGAAGTTTTGAGTCAGCTTAGGCTTGGAATTGATCTTCGAAACCTAAGGATGAAGATGAAAAGGCCTAGAAGGAGAAAAAAGGAAAGAGGAGTAAAACAGATTGAGAGAGTTGGTATTGGGTAAGAGCAGTGACCAATTGCTGAAGTTCTTGGGGACAAGAACTTTCTCAAGGAGAGGGAAATTGCCATGACCCCAAGGATAGAGTAGGAAATATGAATAGTTAGCTTGCATGCATTACTATACTTTGTAATTTCCTTTCTTTCTTTCTGTTATAGTGTTTTGTCCTATTCTATAGGCAGTTGGATTAGTTGTTATAGTGCACATGGGAGTATGTGGGAGGCTGTTAGGCTATATATAAGCCTCAGCTGAGGTTGGATGGTATTTTTATGCATGAAATGAGTAAATGAATATCTGATTCTCTCTACAATTTCTCTCTCTCTCTCTCTCTCTCTCTCTCTCTCTCTCTCGTTCTTCATTGTTACATTCCTTCTCTCCCTAATTCTATTCAATCTCCCTCTTCATTTCTTCTCAGTTTTTTCCCCAATTCCTCTTCTAACCTATCACGAACCCTAGGTTCGTGACAACACACACACACAAAAGCCTCTGTCTCAGATTTAGCCTCACAAAATTTGAACACAAAGTTGCTTCCACTGCAATACCATCTGGTACGGCTGGTACAAGAAGGTATTTTGACCAGAACAAAACGTCAAAAATTGTACACCAGATTGACTCCAGTACAGAATGGATCCTATAACTATGCCACAAATTTTATCTAAAGTATCCTAAAAATCACTCAAGTCATACACAAACCTTTCTTCACTCCAAGTTGTTGAGAAATGACTAGCCATCCATGGTCCTTGGGAAAATGTAAGTGGCAACACCAGTAGATATCACATAATGGCAAGACACAATGTGGCTTCATTTACTCTTTATGTGCAAATTTATACAATTTAGTATTGGCTTATACAAACATCCATATTTTTTCCTTCAAAGCTTATTGCTGTTGGAGATGCTAGCCACAAATGAGCTCATTGTCTTGAAAGCTTATTTTCAAAGAGGATTAGCACAATGAGGAAAAGAAACTAGGCATTGGAACCCAATGGTAGAAAGGACTTCCTAAAAACTATCTTGGGTCAGATTACTAAATGTTTATATAAATACCTGGGAGGGGCTCTACAATGCTTCGGCTATGAGATAGAGTATCTCCAACACGTGCCTCTTTGGTTGAACGCATGCCACTCACAACATATCCCACTTGTCCAGTTAAAAGGACTCCTGTAGGTTTGAGTTCAGGATGCATGATTCCAACATCCAAAACTTCATAAGCTTGACCTGTTGCTGCAGATGAGATCTTATCTCCCTTGCGCAAAGTGCCATCAACAACAGCGACATGGCAGATTACTCCCTTGTACTCATCATAATAAGAATCCAACAAAAGCATACGCAAAGGTGAACCACAGTTCCCAGGAGGAGGAGGTATTTGCTCTATGACAGCTGGAAGCACCTTCTCAAGCCCTTGGCCTGTCTTGGCAGATGTCAGAAGCGCATGGCTTGGATCAAGGTCAAACATGGATTTTAGTTGTGCTTTGACACGATCTGGATCAGCAGTTGGTTGATCAATTTTGTTTATGACAGGGATTATTGTTAGGTTAGATTCAAAAGCAAGATAAAAATTAGCGACTGTCTGAGCCTGCACTCCTTGGGCAGCATCAACAACCAAAAGGGCACCTTGACAAGCTGCTAAAGATCTTGATACTTCGTAGCTGAAATCCACATGACCTGGAGTGTCAATTAAGTTTAGCAAAAAACTTACTGGTTCTTGTGCATCAGCACTAATGGCACCCGGAAAGTTGTGACTGTGGAACATAGTTGCTGTCTGAGCCTTGACTGTAATTCCCCTTTCTCTCTCTACCTAAGAAAAGCCAAGTTGTTAGATGGCATAAAAAAGGCATGGAGAATAAACAAAAGCTAAAAAAAGAAGAGATTAGGAAAATGCAAGTATTCTCTACACAAACATAAATTTTGAGTAAAACATTTGGAGGCCAGAACCCTGAGTAAACCAATTGCTATTAACTAGAAGACATTTGGGGCTGTTCTTTTCGTATTTCAGTTTTGAATTCATTTTCAATTTTGTGTTTTAAGTATCTGTTTTGAGATTGCTAAAAACATGTTTATTTTGTCTGTAACATTCTTTGCATTTTGAAAATTTTAAGCGTGTTTGTGATGAAAACAGCCAAAACGACTTTTTGTTATTTTGAGTTTTCTTTACAAAATTTTTCCTTATTTTCGAAAATATGTTTTCGAAAATATGAAAGTAAATACATTTTTACTATTTTAAAAAACTAAAAACAGCAAAGAGAACAAGACCTTAGTTTTCCAGAGGATGGTAATCAGAAAATGGAAACAGTAGGTTATAATTCCAGTATCATGTCCAATAAAGCTAAAATCCTCATTGTTCAAGGTGAACAACTTGATTCTTTTCCCAATTTTTCAAAAAAACACACCCAAACGGGTACATTTCAGTATAATTCCCAAGAGATTAAAGTTGGCCCTAGGTTATAGCGGTTGTGTGTGATGCTTGGTTCTGATTGTTTCTGGCTGTTATGAAGGGAACCGTTTCCTTGTCCCTCCTTTTTTTGGGTTCGATGGCCTGGTCATGTCCCTCTTTTCATGGTTGAAAGAAAATCTCGCTTAACTTTCAAGTCCTGTTCAGTTTTTTGGATGAGCTTGTAAGGCTGTAGATAGCTCTTTTTCTGCCCGCAGCAAATATACCTTGAATGTTCACCCCCTCAAGGCAATTCTTTTATTTTGTTCTGTTTATAACATTATTTATCGGCCAACAAAAGAAAAAAACAGAGAATTCGCAAGCACACAAGTACGACTAGCATGGTCCCAACTTTCTTCCCAATGCATTTCTTGTTCCTCTGTAATATCTTCCTGTCTTTTTTTTTTTTCTTTCCGTCTCCCTTGAAAGGGTACGGTGAAGCAGAAATAACAAATTGACAAACTAAAGAGCGGAAATATTTTCAAATTCCTAATCCACAGTTGGAACAGCCATCAGTGCCAAACCCCAAAATCCGTGCAGTGAAGCATACATTCAGTAACAGTATCGCTCAAGGCTAGCACAAAATTTGCATGGACAGCAACATCTACAAGGAGAAAGACCTCATACCTGCAACTTGTCAAGGTACTGAGGTTGACCGTGGCCTTTCTTTATGGTTCCAGTGAGCTCCAGAAGCCGGTCCGCGAGCGTCGATTTCCCGTGATCGACATGAGCAATGATTGAAAAGTTGCGGATCCTTTCAGGAGGATACTGGTTCAAATCTATGGAGCTGGCATTGTCTCTGCTACCTTGGCGAGAATGAGAACAAAACGCACGGCAATTCCAACCAAATTGGCTCCAACTCTCAATCGGATTATCTCTAAATACAGCAGATAATGTGCTAAATCTCGATGACGCCGTTAGATACGTCAACTTCGGTGACCTGAATGTCTTCGAAGCTCTCCTGAAAGCACTCATCTCGGGGTTTTCGACGAAAACCTGAAGGCATAAGAGGCCCACAAGGCTACAATTGAGAGTTCAATGGAAGAAATGGAGTGAACCCTTACGATGGGCAAGGCAGCCCAGTTCACACCAGAGAGAGAGAGAGGTCGCTCTGCCAAACGCTGTTGTAGGGCTTGTTTGGTTGAACCGGTGAATATTTTTTTTAAATTTTAATTTTGTTTTTTAATGTATTTTTAAATATTCAAAAATATAATAATATTAAAATATTTATTTAAATATCATCTATCATTTTGATAATATATGACTAATTGTTTGTTTAATTTTGTTTATAATTCAAATATTTGATCATAGATTAATTTTAATTTCACCATGCTAATATTGTTATAAAAAAATTTAATTATAGGATAATTAATGTCACTTAACATATTTTTAAATCTATTAAATCTTATGTAATAAACTTTTTTTTAAATTTCTTATATCATAATTTTAATCAATATATATTTATTTTATTTCATAAAAAAATATATTCGTTCAACTATGATTTAATCCCGATCGAATCACTAAATCATAAATCTCTCCTTTCTTAAGTTTGATATTTCACAACATTGGAATTTAGTAGTTGAAATTGATTATTTTGTAAAATAAAATATTTAATATTTTTTATTAATTTAATAACTATTATTATTTAAATTATAAGAATCTTTAGAATTATATATATATTTATTAAATTAAATATATTAAGATAAATACTCAATAAGTCATACATGGATATTAAGAGTTATTAATGATTGAAATGATATTTGTTTTAATGATATTTTAGATATTTTGTCTATGATAACAAATTCAAATTATCAAATAAGTATTGGGATTGCACTATTGTATATTTATATAAAATAAATATATGTTAATTAAATATATATATATATTTAGCTTTTTCATTAGTTATCATTTCTCTATTCTTCTTCTTCTTCTCCAATCTTTGACTTTTTTTGTTTTGTTTCGATAATCTTCAATATTTATTCTTACTCTTCGATCTTCAACATTTTTTCTTCTTATTATTTTCCAATCTTCTAGTATTTTTCTTATAGTCGATTTAAGAACATTTATGATCTTAGGCAATAATAATTTTGATGGCTATTTAATAATATAAATAAATATGAAAAATTATTTAATATTTATTTTTATTATTTTTAAAATATATAAAATTACTAAATCAAATTTTACATTTAAGTTTAAAAATCAAATATTTTTCAATTGATAATATAGTCTAATGATTTAATATTTCTTATGACATAGTTGAACTTAAGTAATATTTTATTAATTTTAATTTTTAAAAACTGTTTTTTGTTAAAAATAATAGTTAATAGTATTTTATAAACTATTTATGTATTTAGAAAATAATTTTTTTTATAAAATTTAGTATTATTTTTATTTCTATGATTATAATTTATTTTTAAAATTTTTAATTTTGAAAATAAATTCAAATCATCAATTTCGTAGAACATGTCATATTTTATAACACTATTTATTATCTAATATTAAAAAATAATCCATGAACTTGATAAGTTATAAAAATTTCTCGCTTAAATAAAATAATAAAATAAATAGTGTATAAACTAAAAAAAGAAATTATCATGAATCAAATTTTAAATAATATAAGATCTCATTTTTTTTACCCCTCTTTTTATTTTTTGTAGGGGCCAACCTCAGTTCTTCTTCTTCTCTCATCCTCCCTTATCTTTATTTCTTTCTTATTTTTCATATTCTTCTTCTTCTTCCTCTTTTGTTGTTTTCTTCTACCTCACTCATATTGACTGTTGATTGTCCATTTTCTCCATTTATCTCTATCTCTCACTTCTAATATACTTAATTATATAATATATTATCATTAATTATACATTTTTATATACATTTTATGAGTTTTTATTTAATAAAAAATTAAATGACTTAATCTTATTCCCACCATTGAACCATAAATCATTAAATGTTTGATCTGATTTTAAAAACATTATTATATGCATCTATAATCTTGTATTAAGACATCAACAATTTTGCAAGTTATCAAAATATAAAACTTAATTTTAAATAATTTTTAAAATTATTAAATTACAACTGATGACTAATCTTATAAAATTAGGATTTAAAACGTTTAATTTGATTGATTTGGTTTGTTCGCAGTAGTTTCTAGAAGGAGTCGGCAGCTTAAATATCACGCAACCTTCTGGAACATCTCTTACAGAACATATATATATATATATATATATATATATACACGACGCACTGACATGGAAGAGGTGAGATCGTCGACGACTCGCTCAGTTCACCGAGAAGAACGCAAGAGGTTCTTGCCCCTTCTGCTTGTAGGTAACGCATATGTACACTATTACACATGCACATGTACAATTCATGAACCCTTGCACAGGCATTTGAATAGTTATAGCTTTGTCATTCGTTGGAGTTGCTGCGTGGTTCGCCGATCTAGGGTTCTTGTGCTTTTGACGAATAAAGTGATGCAAAGTATTTTATAATTAGGCTGTTGAACGATCTTTGTCATAACTACCTAAAAACCTGTGAAATCGAATTTCTTTTATGTCGAGCACGTATTTCTCTGGAAGCCAGCAGAATTTGTTGATTCCTTTGTGTTGTTACCGATGTGGTGATAGGGGACTGAGGATGTCGACTCCCGCGAAGAAAAGATTGATGAGGGATTTCAAGAGGTTACAGCAGGACCCTCCAGCGGGCATTAGCGGCGCCCCCTATGACAACAATATAATGCTCTGGAATGCTGTTATATTTGGGTATGAATGAAGTACTGCTCTGGATAATACACATCTTTTCTTTGAGATAAATGCTTTGGTTGATACATGCATATGTATTTCCGTACTTCGTTTGAGTTGTTTATGTGTTGATTCTATTTGTAATGAGGTCCTTTCTTTACTTTGGCTCTTGCCCTGTTTTGGTTTTTATTGCAGTCCTGACGATTCTCCTTGGGATGGAGGTAAGCCTATTATTGCAATTTTAATTTTTTCAATGGGAAGGACTTGTTTTTTTTCACCTTAATTGTATTTTACATATTATCTAACACGTGCATTTTGATTTTGCTCTGACCATATTAAATTTCCTGTTGAGTTAGCTTCTCATTGTTTTAGGATACATATTGGTTATTCATTGCATTTTCAGTTGTCCGTGCATTATGATTTGTAGTAAAACGTGGTGGTTTAGGATTTAGAGTTTAGGGTTTAGGTTTTGTGTCATATTAAATTCTTATTCAATTAGACATCAAGACACATATGACTATTAATTACATTGTGATTTGTCCATATATGAGGTGGTTCTATGTCCTGTCAAGCCCTTAGATTGGGGCTTGAACAATGGAAGCAATTAGGATTGAATTATGAAAAAAAAATTGAGTGTATGAAGAACAAATAGAATGAGAAAGGGAGAGAGATAGAACAGAGAGAGAATTCGAGAGATGGAATGGGAGAGAATTCAAGAGGGAAACATAGGGATTCTTTTATTCAAAACATGCCTTCTCCTATTACACCAGCCTTCTTATAGGCTGTGTTCTAACTATCCTGCAACTCTCTAACAACATTCAGCTACCCTTATAACTCCCTAACAGCTTACAACAACAACCTCTTGCTAGTTACAGTAGTTATAGCCCCATTTGTCCCCTTATACCCCTAAGTTCATAACAATTCCCCTCCCCTTAAGGAAATTCTTGTCCCCAAGAATTTATACAGCTGTACCTTCTTCTTCACCCAATTCCAGCTGGTTCTTATTCGTTTTCCTCCTCTCTTCCTTCCATGTTAAGGAGCTGTTTTTGACAACGGTGGCCAGGGCTGAATTTATTGCCACACTTAAAACATAATCTCAGCATCTGTCTCTGCTCGATAGTAACTGATTTGGCTGCATCAGGGTGGGGATAAACCTTAGAATTCACTTGCACTTGATTCCCTTCCAATGGTTGTAAAGCGAAGGCTGAATTTCTGTTTCCACCGTGTACTTATTGCAAATCACCTCCAACGTAAGCTCTTGTAGCTTTGCCTTCTCATCCGCCTGCTTCACTATTGTAGGCGTTGACATCTTGACCATAGATCGTACTTCATCTTTCAACCCACTAATGAAGCTAGATACAAAATATGGTTCAGTTAAACTTGGCTTATACAACCTCACTAACGCCCTCAACTCTTCAAACTTCTTTTGGTAGTCTTCAACTGACCCCTCTTGCCTCAATTTAGTAAATTCTTCAACCATGTCTGCCATACCCTTCTCACCAAACTGACCACACAATTCTTCCAAAAATTCAAGCCAAGTCACTGCTCCACCCTCAGCTTGCTTCCAACCTTGATACCATGCGTCAGTCGTATCATTGAGATACGTTGCTGCCAAGGATACCTTATGCTCTTCATTAATATGATAAAATTCAAAAAATCTCTCATAATGGTGGATCCACCACCTCCGTTTAACCCTCTCAAAGATTGAAATTTCCATTCGAGGCATGGGTGTATGGTTAAAAATTGAAGAAGCAGTACCCTTCACCTGATTTTCCCGTGCCCCCGTAGGCCTATCTTCAGCGGCCCACAACCCATCTGGTCTGACCAGAATACCATCCTAGTCCAAGATCAGTTTAGGACTCGTTCTTGGAGGGAAATCCACTGGTAAACGGAATTGTGGCATGGCGGACAACATGTTAAACATGTTGTCGATCTTTTGCCAATATTGATCCACCCTTTCTTAGCCCTTCTCCAACTCGCGGATGCTCTCCTTAATGGTTGCCATATCCTTCCTGCGACATGTCGACTTCCAGAGCCTCCATTCAATTCTCTAGCTACTTCAGTCAAGTGCCTTCGCCATGATGTTAGGTTGATTACCCCCTGTTTTTGATTGTAACTACCTGCAAAAATCCTTCGTTGTCCGTTGCGGTCCACTACTGCCTTAGAATCGAACCCCCCAATTCAGACCTCATTGATCGCCACCCACTTCCAATCCTAATTCAAATCAAACAACAATCGAGAATTGATTGGCCTAAACCTGCAATCAAGATCGCTCCTTGCTTTTGTCTGTTCAACTTAATCGAATTGACGGACCCCTCTCGCCACGTTCGTACTGTCATTGGGCTTGCCAACCTTCGCCTTCAACTTTCGACCCCATCTTCATTGGAATTTCTTGGGTTTTATACGCAATTGACACCCAAGACAAGAAATGCACTTCCCTTTCAATTCCAGTCACGCTCCTTGTTGTCAAAGTGTCCCTACAGTTCGCTTCCAACTCCCGAATCGGTGAACCCACCAGTCACCACCTAGCCCTTCGTTGTTGGCTTCTTGCTCTGATCACGCACATTTAGTCCGACCATGTTGTCATAGACCAAGGGTATAGTTGTAATTAAAATGTATAATGACAGTATTATAATAATCCAGTAGGGGATAATTCAAATGGCGAGCGCATGGGCTGGTTTCCTAACTGCCACGCCAAGCTGTGTAATCCTTCTATAAATACAGATAAGTTGAGGATGGGGAATCATGTGAGGATTATACCACAAATTCCTTTCCCTCTCATTTCTCAATTCACACTTCTCTAGCCTATTTCTTAATCTCTCTCTCTATCTCTCCCTCTCAATCCTTCCCGCTTAGACCACTTCCTTCCAGAATTACGAGAGGAAGCCTCTCTTTAGATTCGAGCCTGACAATTGGTATCAGAGCCCGCGACCTGGCAGTAGTGATGGTTGACGCAATGCGAGCGAAGCAGATTGGTATTAGACTGGACGCGATCGAGTTGGGATTGTGACAACATCAGGAGCAAGTGGATGATAGATTGGAGACGATGGAGCTAGGAATTAGGAACACTCAAGAAGAGATCCACCAAAGTAGATTGGAATACACGACCGCCTTAGATCGCGCCGTGAACGGAATTCGAGAAGAATTCTCTGGACTCAGTTAGCAATTGACGACAACTTTGAGCATGTTTGCCCGGCAGCCGAATGTCTGTTTGCCAACAGATTTTCTGCCAAGGTCAACGTTGGCACCAATCCTGACTGCACTGGTGACTCAATCACGACCTCAAGAGCCATGGTGTGGGGGAGAACCACCGGAATTGGGAGATGGTGCAAATCCAAGGTGCTATGGGGGTATCAATTCAGCTCATTCGGGTTTGAGGATGGAGATTCCAGCCTTTGATCGGGACAGGCCGAGGTGGTGGATATGCCGATGTGAATGTGTGTTTTATCAACATTGAATTGCTGAAGGTGATAAGGTATGTATGGTTGCTTCCTACTTAGATGATGTGGCAGATGCGTGGTTCCAAAATTGGAGTCATGGAAGGTTGGATTTGAGTTGGCTAGAGTTTGTAAACCAACTGTGCAGAAGATTTGGAGAGAAGACCAAATCTGATGTAATTGAGGAGTTTAACAAATTGAAACAGAATGGAACAGTGGAGGAATACCAGACTAGATTTGAAGAATTGAGGTCCTTGCTCTCATTGTCACATCCCTACCCAGATGAGGAGTATTTTGCTTCAAGTTTTATCAGTGGGCTGGAGGAGTTAATTAGACCGACAGTTAAGATGTTGTACCCCACAACAGTGGCACAAGCAGTTGAGCAAGCTCGCTTACACGAGCTATCGATGGAAACCTTTGCTAGGAGACATAGGCTGTCGTCTAAAAACAGTAGGGAAGATCACACCTACAGGGGGTATCATAGGGGAAATAATTTCCAAGGGCCGAGAAGAGGACCTACTAAGTAAAGTCACCCAACCTACGGTTCAACCAAGGAACCTATTGGTGGACCAAAAGCGACAGTTAGACCTGTGTTTCCGTTGTGGAGAAAAGTATGGACAAGGTTACCAGTGTAAGAAACTCCTCCTTACTATGGAAGGACAGGAGGAAGCAAAGGAGGATGAAGCTGGTATTGACGGGAATGAAGATGTGCTTGAGGAAAACGAAGGGGGTGAGATCTCAATGCATGCCTTGTAGGGCCAAGCAGCGGGTAGGGTCATTAAGGTGAAGGGTGTGGCCCAAAAAAGGAAAATAGTAGTGTTGATAGACAGTGACAACACTCATAGTTTCCTAGATGAGACAATAGCCCACAACCTACAGTGCGACCTACAAGAGACTCCCTCTCTGTTAGTCCTAATTGCTGATGGGACCAGGATGGTAAGCCAACTCAGATGTATGGGATTCAAATAGCTAATGAGTGGTCGAGAATTCTCGGCCGATTTGAGAATACTCAAGTTGGGAGAGTGTCATGTTATGTTGGGGGTAGATTGGATGAAGACAGTTAGTCCCTTGGTGTTCAATTTTAATACCTTGGAAGTGACCTTTAATTTGGAGGGCCAACAGGTTACTTTACATGGAAGTCAAGAAACTGGGGAGTGTAGGGCTATTTCAGGGAAAAGAATTCAAAAGTTGCTGGAATAGGGAAGTACCACTATGGGATAACTGCACTCAATTTATGCTATGGATGTGGGGGTAATGACAACTGGAGAACAAAAGCTTGTTGCATCGAGGAACACTTCCTTGATAATGAAGGACAATAAGGTACACCTTCCTACACCTATTCACAATTTGTTAATGGAATTTGAGGATCTGTTTGTCACCCCCCAAACCCTACCACCCCATCGCATCCTTGACCATTCCATTCACCTTAAACCCAACAGTGAACCAGTAAATTTAAAGGCCTACCGATATTCTCCTATACAAAAAGCAGAAATAGAAAAACTTGTAAGAGAATGCTGTCCAAAAACTTGATACAACCAAGCCAAAGTCCATATGCCTCACCAGTCCTCCTAGTTAAAAAGAAAGATGGCACTTGGAGGTTTTGTGTGGATTATAGGCAACTCAACTCACTAACCATCAAGAACCAATTCCCTATACCCATTATTGAAGACCTCTTAGACGAATTAACAGGCTCATCCATTTTTTCTAAGCTTGACTTGACCTCCGAATACCACCAAATCCGAATGAACCCAGTTGATTGCCCTAAGACCGCTTTTAGAACCCATCAAAGGCATTACGAATTCTTGGTAATGCCCTTTGGCCTCACCAATGCGCCTGCAACCTTCCAAGCATTAATGAACCACATCTTTGCTCCTTATTTGTGTAAATTCGTGTTGGTTTTTTTCGATGACATTCTCATTTACAGTTCCACCTTAGACCAACATTTATCCCACCTCAAACTGGCATTTCAGATCCTTAGATTCCATAAGTTGTATGTGAAAAGGTCTAATTGCTCATTTGCAGAAAGGAAGGTTGAATACTTGGGTCATATCATATCAGGCCAAGGAGTTAGTACCAATCCTCACAAAATTGAAGCTATGAAGGCCTGGCCCTAGCCTAAAATCTTGAAGGAACTGAGAGGATTTTTAGGCCTTACTGGGTATTATAAGCGCTTTATAAAAGAGTATGGCATGATTAGCAAGGTGCTAACCACTCTGCTAAAGAAAAATAATTTCGGTTGGGGACCGGAAGCAGAGGAAGCATTTGAATCCCTTAAAGCAGCCATGACACAAGCCCCAACACTAGCCCTACCAGATTTTTCCAAGGAGTTTATTCTGGAAACGGTTGCATGTGACACTGATATAGGGGTTGTGCTTAGCCAAGAAGGGCGACCAATGGCCTATATAAGTCAAACATGGGCCCCCAGACACATGGGCTTAAGTATATATGACAAGGAGTTGTTGGCAGTTTTAATGGTTGTGGAGAAATAGAGATATTACCTAGAGGGCAAGAAATTCACCATTAAAACAGACCATGAAAGTCTTAAATTCTTATCCCAGCAAAGAGTACATAACCAGTTACAGAGAAAGGGAATTACCAAACTCATGGGATTTAACTTCATCATTGTATACTGCAAAGGGAAGGAAAACAGGGCAGCCGATGCTCTGTCAAGGAGAGATGTGCCAGCCTCTTGTTAGGCCATTCGGCCTTGGTTCCAGATTGGGTGCAAGACATTACCCATAGCTATGACCAAACTCCTTGGATCAAAGAGCTACTTACTAAGATTTTAGTACAGGCAACTACTGATCCTAACTACCAATTAAAGGGGGGATTATTGAGGTTCCAAAACAGAGTGGTAATTGGGGAAGACGAATTGTTGAAGAAGAAGATACTCTAGAGCCTGCATGACTCCCCCATAGGTGGGCGCTCAATGTGACCTACCGGCGGGTACGACAACTCTTTTACTAGAAGGGGTTAAAGAAGGATGTAACTAGATTTGTCATGGAATGCACTACTTGTCAAAGGTGCAAACATGAGCAGATTCCTTATCCAGGCCTCCTTCAACCTTTGGAAATACCGTCACAGGCCTGGGAACTGATTTCAATGGACTTTATAGAAGGCTTACCAAAATCAGAAGGTGCTGACACTCTTTTGGTTGTAGTGGACAAGTTGACTAAATTCAGCTACTTCATCACGTTGGCTCACCCGTTCACAGCCACTGAAGTAGCAAGGAAACTGATGGATTCAGTATTCAAAATACATGGGTTGCCTAAGGCGGTAATTTCTGATTGAGATAAGGTATTTACCAGCCAGTTTTGGAAGTCATTATTTCAAGGGCTAGGCATTAAGCTTCATCTCTCTTCTGCCTACCATCCCAAGACAAATGGGCAGACCGAAAGAGTCAACCAATGTCTCGAGACTTATCTTAGATGCTTGTGTCTTTCCAAGCCAAGGAATTGGAGTCGATGGGTAGCTCTTGCCCAATGGTGGTATAACACCAACTACCATACTACACACAAATGAACTCCTTTCGAAGCTCTATTTGGGTATTTGCCACCCATCATTCCTGCTGTAATGCACTATTCTCCTCAGGAAACATCCGCTAATCAGTACCTAAACGACAGACAAGACGCCCTATTGACTATTAAGCAGGAAATGGCCCTAGCAAGACAACAGATGAAGCAGTTGGCGGATAAACATCAAACAGAGAGACAATTTGAGGAAGGAGTTGAGGTCTACTTAAAGGTAAAAAGGTTCCAACAACTCCTTTTCCACAAGGGGCCAATCTCTAAACTCAGTCCTAAATTCTATGGGCCATTCAAAATTGTGGCAAAGGTGGGTCTTTTTGCTTATTGTCTCCAGTTACCTAAGGGCGTGGGTCTTCATCCAGTGTTCCACATTTCCCTTCTAAAGAGATCCATTGGACCAGCTAACAGCCCCAGCAGTACACTGCCCACTCCCCTAGAAGACACCGAGGACGAAGGTGAACCAGTGGCGGTGCTGGACAAACGAGTGCTCTACAATGACACGGCTCCCTTGACTCAAGTCCTTGTGCAATGGTCTCACCTACATCCAGATAACACCACGTGGGAATATCTCCCTGACCTTCTGCAACGCTTTCCTAGAATGACAAGTCTACTGTAATTTCTTGGGGACAATAAAGGTTTTAAGGGGAGGGAATTGTCATAGACCAAGGGTATAGCTGTAATTAGAAGGTATAATGGTAGTATTGTAATAATCCAATAGGGGATAATTCAAATGGCGCGCGCATGGGCTGGTTTCCTAACTGTCGTGCCAAGTCATGTAATCCTTCTATAAATACAGATAAGTTGAGGATGGGGAATCATGTGAGGATTATACCACAAATTTCTTTCCATTTCATTTTTCAATTCACACTTCTCTAGCCTATTTCTTAATCTCTCCCTCTCAATCCTTCCCGCCTAAACCACTTCCTTCCAAAATTACGGGAGGAAGCCTCTCTTCAGATCCGAGCCTGACACATGCCTACTCTGTTGACCCACTTAACGGACCCAGAACGTCGACTCTAATACCACTTGTCAAGCCCTCAGATTAGGGCTCGAACAATGGAAGGAATTCAGATTGAATTCCAAAAAAGAATTGAATGTATGAAGAACAAATAGGATGAGAAAGGGAGAGAGATAGAATAGAGAGAGAGAATTCGAGAGATGGAACAGGAGAGAATTCAAGAGGGAAACATAGGGATTCTTCTATTCAAAACATGCCTTCTCCTATTACACCGGCCTTCTTATAAGCTGTCTTCTAACTATCCTGCAACTCCCTAACAACATTCAGCTACACTTATAACTCCCTAACAGCTTACAACAACTTTTGTTCCTTTTTGTTAGTTACAGTATTTATATATGAACAATTTTTGTTAGTTGCAGTAGTTATAGCCCCATTTGTCCCCTTATACCCCTAGGTTCATAACATGTCCCATTAAACTTTTGTTCAAGTAGACATTGAGGCTACACAAATCAGCTATTCTGTGAAGTTTTTTTTTCTTTTTTTGTTAATTGGATGATGATATAACTGCTATTTTACATAAGATGTCTGTTTCCTGTGCCCCATGCCACAAATCTGAATGTTTCCGTAGATGTGGCATCTACTACCACTTTACTGAGATTCAAAGACCATAAGGTGGATATTATAAAAATACTAATTGCTTGCAGAAAGTGAAATTAATTATCCTCACCAAGTTTATTCAGCGAATTTATCACATGAGGGAGTCTGTATTCATGAAAATGATGTCTTCTGTCTTTGAACTGGACTTACAAGGCAGCAGCCTACTGAAGTATCAAGATTTATACATGAAGTTCTGCTTTTCTCTTTGCTAAAAAAAGAAAAAGAAAAAAGGAAAATAAGTAAAGAAAGAAATCGTTTCAACTTTATTTTCTTAGTTCTCTTAAAATTGTGTGGGCACACTTTTATCTATATCTTTAATGTTTCAGGTACGTTTAAGCTGACACTTCAATTTACAGAGGATTATCCAAATAAGCCACCAACAGTAAGATTTGTTTCGCGAATGTTCCACCCAAACAGTAAGTTGGATGTTTACTCAATGTTCATATATCTGCTTCTTTATATCATCCTCATATATTAACTTGAGTGATTGTTTCAACCTCGTTTGTTTAGTTTGGTGATTATTTGAAGATTCTTGTATAGGATCTACAATTAATAAGTTGGGTAGATTCAAAGAATTGTTGGTTATATTTTTCTTTTCGCTGCAATATGTTGTCACACCACAAGTTCAGTTCAGTTATATGGGGTAAATTTAAGAAGCAGCTGATTCTGCCTCACATATCATGTCTTTAATAGGTGATAAGTAAAGTGTTATAATTTACTATTGCATGAAGTGATGGAATTAAAACTAATAGCACTTTTTTTAGCTTCCTGTCAAGCAATTTTTGTTTTGTTTTTTTTCTTTTTTCCCGCCTAGCAGGGAGTGATCGCTTTGCCATGTGCAGCAGGGATTTATTCCCTATTTTTGGGGGGGAATTATATATGTATATATATATATATATATTTTCTTCTCCCTCTGGAAGTTGTTGCAGGACCTCTCTGTCACACCCTTGGGTTGAGCTAGGGTATGAAAAGGAAATTGGGTAGATTAAGAGAAGAATTTGGGGGAAAGAGTTAAGGTGGAAGAGAAAGAAACAACAAAAAGAGGGAGAATGTTCGAGAGAAAGGGAGAGAGATAACAGAAAGTTGTCATGTACCTAGGAGTATAGGAGGGTCAATGATGTAATAGGAATATAATAAAGGGGGTAATCTTGTAATAGGTTTATAATAATTGTTAGGATATATTGTTAGCAAGTGGTTAAGCTGTTAGAAGGCAATGATGCCTATATAAGGCTGTTGTTAGGAGTTTGTTGGCATGTTGGAATTGATAATTGAAATCTGATTCTCTCTCTACATTTCTCTATTATGCTCTCCCCTATTTTCTCTCTAATTTCTTCCCCATTCTTCTTCAATTTCCCTCTAATACATTCTGCTCTTAAGCTTAATTCAATCGGATTATTCCGATTGTCCATTTCAGTCCGTCATGAACCCTAGGTTCATGACAATTGGTATCAGAGCAGTCAATCATTGGCTGTAGGGTTGATTTTAGTTGACGAGATCGGTGAAATAAATTTCAGTGATTAAGTGCCAGAGCGAGAAAGCTTCAAGGCGACTACTGTGCGGTGAGCGATTGAGGCAGCAAGGCTTGAGACGATTCAAGTGGTCCGGTGAATCCAACGGAATCGGAAGTCCTAAAGCTGGTTGATCGCAACTGTGGTAGCTTGTTTTTAGCAGCGAGTTTAGTGTCGAAATTCGGATGACGGTTGGTGCAAACTTGGAAGGCGCTATCGAAGTAGAACCTTCAGCGAATTTTGGCGAGCCAGATTAACTTCAATTGAACGTGGAGATAATTTCTGTCGCTGATCCAGTTCATTGGAATTGAACTTGGACTTCGACGGACGATAACGAAACCGATCGAAGAAGGTGCAGGCCTTGTCGTTCACATCCAGTTCAACTTGCGGGCGTCACGGAACCGGTCGAGTTGCAGGGAGCGGTTGGGAAGCTGAGGTACAAGCGATCACGGCTTGTGATCTGGAGGAGTTGTTCGACTTTCCTTGGAACGAGCAGAAGGTTGAGGCTCAGCCGCGAATCACAGATTTCGTTGGTTGCATCACAGCCGCTCAAGGAAGTCGAGCAGCCCAGACGATTCCAGTGGGAAAACTTCGGCGATCTGGCAGAATTCCATCGATCTGGAAGGTTGTTCGATTCTTGGAGCAGTGATTTCCAGCGAAAGGAGGTGAGGCAATAATCAGAGTGGCGCAGCAAGTATGGAATCAAAACGGAGCGACATTGAAGGTGGAACGACAGAGTGATTTGTTGTTGTTTTCCGAGTTGCTGTAGTCGATCTAGAAGGCGAGGCGAGTGAATCTCGGAGGCGGAATTTAGAGACAGATCTGAACAAAATCTCCAGCGACCGTCCTCCGCTACTCATTCGTCATTCCCAATCACCTCACAGTCGGCAATTCCAGGGTGTGATTACGATCCAGATTGTGGAGTCAGTGAAGGCGACCGCGGTTTTGGGAGACAGGCTTGATAAAGACGACTCATAGGGAAGTTCAATTGATCGGAATTTCCAAACGAACAAGGCCATCCCAACCTTGAAGTTGTTCGCAGGAGATTTTGAAGAAGCTGCAGCTGAGGTGATCACTGAAGGAGGAGTGAGGCAGGCGAAACTTGTAGAGCCTGGCAGAATCTTGATTTTGCTGTGGTGAATTGCGGAATTGATAGCTTAGATCTGAAGAAGTAGGAGGAGTGGCTTCTGACGAGTTCCGTTGAACATTCTTAGCCGTCGATCTCTTTGCTGAGGAAAGATAGAAGGTTCAACTGTGAAGACGGGGCAGTGGTTTGATTCGCTGCTACTTTCCGAGCTGTTGCAGTAGCAGTTCAAGAAGACAACCTTGGTCATTATCGGAACTGATCGAGTGGTAATTTAGGAGATTCCGATTAGAAGTTCGACAACGCATACCAGCAAAGTAGAAGACGAGAATTCCATGGGCAGTGAATTGCGTTTGAGGCGATTCTAACTAAGAACTCGATTAGTTCACAAAAAAGTTGGAGAAAGTTGGATTAAGGATGTATCAAGCTCCTATGCCCTGGCCTTTGACTTGTCCTGCTCTCGAGAATTCTACCATGACGAATAGCTTGCTTATGAAACAATGGGAGTCTCCTCTGCAGCAGAAAGAAGCTGCATTTTCAGTGGTTAATTTTCATGCAAGAGAGCAGCCTCAATTGCAGCCGAAGGATGCTGCATTTTCAATGGAATGTCCTGCTCATGAAGCCTTGGGAAGTGGCACACGAAGGAGTCTAATGGAGTCTCAATTGCAGCAGGAGAAAGTTTCCTTTTCAGCTGGAATGGAGCCTCAATGGTAGCCAAAGGAGGCTGCATTTTCAGTTAGCAGCCAATTGGACAAAGGAACAAGAAGTATGGTACATGAATCGAGCCAAGAATTCGGCCAAATGATATGTGAAAAGTTGCAAGAGTTTGCAATGATACTATCTAAGGAGTATCATTACAATTTTCCCACCGAATACTTTGAGGATTATCATGGGAGTTTTAACAAAGAAGATTTTCTTAAAATGAAGCAACCGAAGGAGAAAGCAAGAAGTCGAGGAGCGGATTCACTACCTAATTCCAAGATGGAGTGGAAGAAGTGTACAGATTCCAGCAGAATTATCAACGAGGAATGCACCATTGGTAATGATATTGGTGGTGAATGGAATTATCCAAAGGGAATCTGTGATGAAGAGATTAATAGGGCAGCAAAGGCAAAGGAACAATCTGAAATGGTTGAAAGAGAAGTTCATTTAGAGGGAAATTCCAGCAAACACAAGGAAGGAGGGGCTGTTGATGTGGAGGAGAAAGATGTTGAGAGTGAACTTCAACAAAATTCCAATGAATGGGACAAAGATGTGGCAGAATTTCAGACAAGGGCAGTTGGTTTAATTGTTGAGGAATCTCTTGAATCCCTTGAGGAAATTGAGGCACAAACTATTGGAAAACCTTCCCCTAATGGCGATGACTCACTGTTGGGGGTGACTGATGGGGTTGACTATGTGCCCCAAACTAAAGAATTGGATTTTTTTGACAGTATTGGAGAATTGGACTTGGGAAAAGATAGCTTCCTTTATTGTCATTTTGGAGGATCTATTAATTTGGTTTATGGAGAACATCCTCATGGGGAACAACCATCTCAAACTCTATTCCTAAGAAACATAGACAACAATGTTGAGGGCTCTAAGCTTCGATCTGCTATTCAAGCACTCAGATTTGAATTTGAAGCCATTGAGGTCAATTTGGCTGCCACTATTGAAGTGCTGGTCCAAGTTGTGCTGATAACGATTCTTGGAATCTTAAGAACAAAGAAGAAGAAGCCTAGAAGGAGAAAGAGGGAAAAAGAGATTGAATATAAAATGAAGGTGGGAGTGGGATGAAGAAAGAGCAGCTCAATGATAATAAGTTTCTTGGGGACAAGAAACATTTTAAGGCGGAGAGAATTGTCATGTACCGAGTATAGGAGGGTCAATGATGTAATAGGAATATAATAAAGGGGGTAATCTTGTAATAGGTTTATAATAATTGTTAGGATATATTGTTAGCAAGTGGTTAAGCTGTTAGAAGGCAATGATGCCTATATAAGGCTGCTGTTAGGAGTTTGTTGGCATGTTGGAATTGATAATTGAAATCTGATTCTCTCTCTACATTTCTCTATTCTGCTCTCCCCTATTTTCTCTCTAATTTCTTCCCCATTCTTCTTCAATTTCCCTCTAATACATTCTGCTCTTAAGCTTAATTCAATCGGATTATTCCGATTGTCCATTTCAGTCCGTCATGAACCCTAGGTTCATGACAAAAGTGAGAGAGAAAGAGAACACAGAATATTTAATTCATTTCTCCACTTCCCTCCCATCCTACAGCTGTGGCTTAATATATAGCCTCACAGCCACTCACATGCACCCATGTGCAGTACAAACAGAATTATAACTGCCTCTAGCTACTGGACAAATATCCATAACAGAAAATAAAAGACAAAATTACAATAGCTACCCTTGGCATGTGACACTCTTTTCTTTTTCTCTGTCTAGCAAAGGCCAGTCTTCCTGGCTGACTCCCACTTGCAGGGAGCACCCTGCCAGTGCCAGGCTCACTTTAATGGATCCATTGGATTCTTCTTTTTTTTTTTCTTCTTGAAGCAACTTAGTTATATGTTCTTTAATCTGTGTAAGTTTGCGAATATTGGTTGAAGCTGAAAGATTTCCGAATATCTTTCAACATTCTTAAGATCTATTGGCTAGCAGTTAGCTTCATATTGTGCTTATATTTAATTTCAGAGTATGTTTTGACTTTACAGTTTTGCTTTGTGCTTGGATTTGATTAGTTAATTTTTATTCTGGATATGCAATTTTATCTGTCCTTTTAAAAATGGTTCACTATATGCACAGAGCAGCAATTAATTGCAATGGAGACATTTTTTGTCCCTGTCAAATACCCTGATGATTTGTTTGTCCAGAAATGTGTTCCACATCATGCATAAATAAAATATAATCTAATAAAATAACTCATGAAGAACTGTTCTTTCTGGGTTAGGAGGTGCCACATTCTCTGCATCTCATACTCATACTGCCATCAGAACTTTAATACTGACTGTCTACTCTTCTGTTAGACTTGATTTGATCTGCATACCTTTTTCATTCTTCGACCCATAGGAGTACAACAACCTCCTTTAATATCATTTACTTGCTTGATTTCTTATTTTTCTGTGCTGAAACATATTTTACCAATTGTTTGTGCTGCTTGCTCATTTATCATTTTCAAAACTTGCATCTAGTTTATGCAGATGGAAGTATTTGTTTGGATATTCTTCAAAATCAGTGGAGTCCAATATATGATGTAGCTGCTATACTTACATCTATCCAGGTATACTGTTTATATTGCTCATCAGAAAGATATTTTGCTAGGCCTGGCCTGATCATTTTACTCAATGCAGTCATTGCTCTGTGATCCAAATCCGAACTCTCCAGCAAATTCTGAAGCAGCTCGGTTGTTTAGTGTTAATAAGCGTGAATACAATCGGAAAGTACGTGAGATTGTTGAGCAGAGCTGGACTGCAGACTAGATTTCTCAGTATTTATGTGACACAGGAGACCATGAACTGGTGAACTAAGCTGGTTCACCGCCCAACTCATAAGGTGGTCTGATTTGCCTGTAATGTGTCATTTGTTTGTTGTTGATTCATTAATGACAAGTGGAACCGAAAAGATTATGTTGGCTGTTGGTCTGTAGGGATGTCAAGCTTCTTTTCCATGACATTTGTTGTTTTGGTTGCATCTTGGAGTTTGTATGTAGACTATAGTGAATGCTTGAAAGATCTTATATCTTTTTTGTCTTTATTCAATTTGCGGTTAATCCTTTAGCTAGAGGAGTTCAGGCTTTTGTGATTTACTGCCTTGTGATTGGAAATTTGTAGTAATAACATGACAGCATTTTATATTCAACACATGATAATGCTTGGTTACAGTTAATGATGGAGAAAGAGTGGTCATAAATTGGATGGAGTTTCCGTGTCTGCCATGGAGAAAGGGGTGCCTTCGAAGATGGTTGTTGGGCATTGGATTCTGTCGGAATCAGTCGGATCCATCCTGCCTTTTTGTGTCTCTGTGAGTTGCAAGGAGTATTTGATTGGGAGTTGTTGCCAAACCTTCGTTACAAAATATCTCAAAGCTCAGGAATGCTAGTTATGAATTGTGTCGGACTTTTACCTTTTCAGATATGCTGTACGAGCCCAGATTCTGTTGGTGATGAATTATCGAATTATTATCACCGGCCGATGTAGGTGCTAAAAATATTTGTGAGAGCATGTATGTGTGAGTTGTGGGTATTAATATTAACATCTCAACTCTATTTCTTCTTGGTGTTTTCTCCCTTGGTTTCCATGACGATATCATCTGGGCTTTTGGTCTCTAGATAATGTATGACGTTGAAGCAACAAAAGCTCATTTCTACAAATTTCTTACAAAGCAATTGAGCATTTATCTTGTATCATTGATTAGATGTTCTAGGCAATGCCATTCCAAGCGGATTCTCTTGACAATTGTAATAGAAGTGAAAGTCTCCTAATTGGAAACCCTTGGAGGGCAGTTCAGATGGGATATCATCAGGTCCAGCACAAAACCCTGAAATCTCACCATTTTTACCTACCTCCTCCGCTTGGTTCTGTGCATCTCTCCCAACATTCTCATCCTCAGAGACATTATGATTCTTCTCCACCAGTTCTCTAAACATTGAAGAACGGAGGAGGAGGCCGAGTGCAGTGGCAGAAGATCTTTTGCATGAACTAACAGATAACTCTGCTAGTGTTTCTTGCATTTGATGAGGAACTAAATCCAGATCTTCCATGAGAAAAGTACTCGCATGCTGCAAGGACAAGGAACAGGGTTCCTCTCCCGGGCCAAAGTTGGAAGGCTGCACCACCTGAGACCCTATGTTCACCGGCTGCTGTTCTGGAGCAGCGTCAGCAGCCGGAGTGTTTGCTCCCGGTATTAACCATCTCATGTAAGAACTCAAGTCGAAATTGGTCACGGCATTGATGCCTCTGTACTCAATCGCTGCAATGTCGTAAGCTCGAGCAGCCTCTTCTTGGGTGCCTACCAACAGAGATGTGCAGACAAGTCATCGTAACGTGTTCATGATTTTTCTTTCTAGATATATTTCTTAATGCAACATATTTTTTATGCTCTCACTCACTGTAAGTGCCAAGGTAGAGGTACTTATTGCCAAAGGCTCTTCCTATTCTTGCTTCCCATCTCCCTTTGCGATGGTGCCTGCATCAATATTGCCCCTAAATAGTGTTCAGAACAAGCTACTTCATTCTAAAGAAGATGTTTTGCATTTTGGCCGATCATTATAATACAGTAAGTTTATACCTTGCAACCCCCCTGTATTTTGATACCCCTCTTGAAAATCCACTGCTCTTCCTGCAAACATAGGAGAAGAAATAAAGAAGTCTCAGCTATTTAAGCAATCCAGCAACAATCAAAACTCAATTTGGTCATTGACATTAAGTTGTACCTTCTTAAAGAGGCTAGATATTCCTCTTTTGTTACAGTTTGCATCATTTCAATCTCCGTTGCATAATCAGAGAGCTGTGGAAGATTTCAAATCATCAACTGGGAGTTCAATGTCATATGGGTGGGCAACTATACATTATATTACTTTTTCACCAATGGATAATCATACAGGGAAATTAGTGAAAGTTGATGTCCCCCAATACTTGAGCGCAGCCAAATCAAAAGCTCTTGCTGCACATTCTTCATCATTGTAAGCTCCTAATTAAGGAGTTTGGGAAGGAATAATGGGTGTCATTATTTTCATCTAAAAACACAAGAACACATGTAGAAACAAATTAAAATGGAACCATAATTCCAATGCCAACGAGCACTCACCAAGGTAAACTGTGGGATCCCAGATTTCCATTCCAAAGCGCAGCTCCGCAGGGAAGGTGAAAAAGATACATGGTAGTATGTTATTCATAAGCATCTCATGTACAACAACAAAAAGAAAGTAAACAAAGGAAGAAGAATTAAAAATGCCAAACTCTAGAATTTTCATAGTACCTTGCTTTCCTTTCTTCCTCTGGTTGACATTCCAAGAAAGCTTATCCCACAAATGAGCCTCAAATCTTCCCGTCGATCTATGCCTGCTGACACCTCTAAATCTCGAGCTCCTCTTCACAGTGATTGAGGCTTGATCATCAACTTGCAGCCCTGGCCGCCGCCGCCGCGTCTCCATCTTCACTTGTTGCTTAATTACCTTCTAAAATGCATAATAGATATGTCTCTCTGTGTGTGTATATATATGTTATGTGTTTTTCTTTTTTTCTTTTTTTGGTGATGTTACAGAAAGCAGTTTGGCGAAGACAGCAAGACGTTAAGTGAGGCTGTTTGTCGCAGGCCGAGGGGCCATAAATCCCTGGTTTTGAGGTTGTGAAGCAAGGCCATCACGAGCGCCAACCAGACGAGCAAAACAGGAGAAGCCTAGAGAAAAGCAGTTTCCAGTTAGAACCAATCATTAGTGGCGGCTTATGCGGCGAATCGTGGCGTGGCCTCGGGCTCTTCGTCCGGTTAATAATTAATTACGTAAGATCCTGTTTGTTGTTCTTAAGGTACGTTAGATCTTCTTTTTTTCTAAATTCTAATTGTTGGTCAAGAGTGGAGGAGCAAAGGAGCTTGTTTCCTCCACCCATGGCGGCCCTGTGGGCAGGGGCGGCATTTTCTATGGAATCATCTGATAGTAAAAGCTTAATTACATCCATATATAGTTACTATAAATCAAATTAGTTGAATAACTATATACTTTTGATATATATTTCTTTGGATGTATTTATTTTGACGAACCAACAAATTAATTATTAGGTAAATAATATGTGAAATCACTTCAAGATCAGTAGCCAACTATATATGTATTCTCATATAGAGAGATTGTAGAAAGAGAAAACAAAACGGAGAAACTCATGATTTTGCTTTGATATATATATAAGGTGCATGTATACACAATTGTGGATGCAATATAATGTCGCATATATTAGCTAATTTTGATAAATGAAAATGGTGAAGGTTATTGCAAAGTGAAGCTCTATTATAACGGAAGGCCGAAACTTGAGAAAATGAAATATAAATTTTGCTTAATTATTAGGATGAGATTAATGCAGAGCATTTGCAGGCTCAAGCTTCATCACATCTCTGCCGTCCTTTATTCCGCTCCCTTGACAAATTACTTTTTCTTCGCCTTGCCTGTAGATGGTCTTCTTACACACTGAATTTTCTTTCCTTTTCTTTTCTTTTCTGGTGGGTCGACTTCTCATTATAATAGTACAAATCAAATGCGCTGCGCTCCTAGCAGAGCTTGCCAACCCTGCAATGTCCGAGAGCACCGGCGAACCGGGTCAGGCTCCGGACCTTTTTCGCCGGCTTTGCCACGATTCCGTCCAGCTTCGCCAGGTCATTTCCCCTGGAGCGGTTGCCGGACTCGGTGAAGAAGGCGCCGCTCATGAACAGATCCCCCCTTGACAGCCATGTCCACTTCGCCCATTCGTTAGGTGGACCGTTACGGTGGGTAACCTGCACCGCCGATTAGGACAGGACGGTTTGGCGTGAGAAGAAGAAAACCAAAAGAGTCAATAGAAAGGGTATGTGTATAACCACCTCTTTAAACTCGGGCTTGTTGGGAGCGATGAAGCGGTTGCCCTCGCAGAGCACGGTGGCGTGGTGGCTGCCGCCGATGGCGTACATTTCCCAATGAGTGTAATCGTTGTTGACGACATGGGTAAACCCAGATCGGATCCTTGGCATTCTCTGACTCAACCTCTTGCCGAAATGGTTGTATACCACTGTAATCTGCATGGAGTCATCTTCCACGTTGGTGTCTCTTGCACCGAATAGCAGCACCTGCATGCGATATATGTATATATCATCAAAGAAGAACATTGATAATCCATGTATATATATATATATATAGATATATCATTACCTTATCATGATCGGTGTAGTGGCAGTTTGAGATGGTGACGTTAGTGGATCCTTCAATGACGTCGATGATGCCATCATAGCATTTCTTCATGGAGAGGTGATCAAGCCAAATGTTTTGGGATCCGAAGACGGAAATGCCGTCGCCATCGCTGGGCCCTCTGAATCCAATATGGTCGACGGAGTCCCTGATCAAGCCACCGCTGGCGGGCACAATGTGATGAATATAGAGGTTGTGGATGATAATGTTCCTCACAAACTGCATCAAAACAATGAATTTCAATTGTATTCATTTGAATGGATGAATTAATATCTATATATGTGTGTGTGTGTATGACGGGTGTCGTTCGGTAATTAAGGTCGTACCTGGATGGTGATGCCGGCGCCGCCAGCAATGTGGACCTTAAAGCCGCGGCCATCGATGGTCTTGTGGCTCTGCATGATGAGCTCCTGCTGAAGCTTGATGGTCATGCTCCGGGCGAAGGTGATCCAGAGCGGCTGCTTCTGGATGACGGCGTAGCGGAGGGTACCGGGTTTGGGGTTGGCCATGTCGTCGTCGGAGGGGTCCGTGACGACGTAGAACTCGCCCTTCTTGCCGCCGGTGGTTTGGCGGGCGAAGCCTGCAGCGCATTCGGCGAGCCTCTTGCGGTCCTGGTGCCAGTTCTTGAGGCACCTCCAGCACTTGTCGATGGGGTTGGTGGCCTTGCATGGACCTCTGTATTTCTTCCCAGTCAGGCCTCTCCTCGTGACGTTGCCTCCCAGGCCCTCGGCGGCGTCAGCCATGAAGAAGAGGACGATGAGGAAACAACCCATCAGCTTGGCCGTCTCCATTATTCAACTATTTAATTATTATTACTATTTTTTTGGGTGGGGTGGGTTTGGGCTAGGACCGAACCCGCGTCGTTAATGTGGGATCGGACCCTTAACCCGCTGGAATTCCTACAGGCACCCGACGCATTTATTACGTACTTATTAAAGTTGGCAAGGGAGCTTTGCTTCTTCCCATGCCCGACCCTCTCTTTATATTTCTATTCCGGCCCATTCAACAACCCGCCACCCATCTCGCCGGTAAATGGGGATCACCTCATGTTCCCCACTCTACCACAACATACTAATTTTGACCATGCTATTAATGTTGGAACCAAAAAAAAAAACACATTTTGTATAATAAATGGACATGAAATTTCTATATATATATATATAATATTAATTATATAGGTTATTTTTTAGGCATTATTGAAATAACTACTTTTACAAAATATTTATTTTCATAAGAAATAAATTTTAGGATAAATTATACTTAGACCCAATGCAATTAATTAGGTTTATGGAGATTGCATGTAATTTAAAAATAGTTTTAGAAATCCTTAAAATTTAATTTTTTGCACAAGTCAAGACTACATTGGTTACAAATTCCTTTACTTAAAATTTAATTAAGTTAAATTAATTATTATATTAATTTAAAACTTAAATTATATTAATTAAATCCAAATAAAAGTATAAAAGAAAGTTAAAAAATAAGGGTAAATTATAGACATTTTCTAACTTTATAATTCTAGTTATATTTTTCTTATATTGCTATTAAAATTATTAATATAACAAAAATATCTTTAAATTTTCTCTTTTCCCCTCTCTTTATTCTCTTCATCTATACGAAAAACTACCTACAATCCAATAATTCATTGATTTTTTTTTTCTATTTTTCTCTTTAATTAGTCATTGTTGTACAAGTGAGAGAAAGATTAACATATACTCGGATTCAAGTCAGTTCACTGTACAAGGATATAAGGAGAAGAAATGGAGGAGATAAAATGTGAAAATAGTTTTGCCAATTTAAATGTTTTTAACATCTGTGAGCGAAAAAAATGTAGATAAAATTGTAAATTAAGTGAAATTTCTATTATTTATGAGAGGATATCTCTATGATATTATTATATCTCAAGAATGCTAAGTATAATTCACCTTAAATAAAAATAATATAATTTAGTTTAGTTAAGATTTAAATAATGAAGTTTGTAAAGATTTAAATAATAAAGTTTGTAACAAAAAGTGTATAAAAAAATCTTTAAAATTATTTTTAAACTCCAAAAAATCTTCATAAAAATAATCTAAGTCACAAACAAATTAAGTGAAATTTGACAGTTTCAAAACACTGAAAAATGTTTTCAAACTATTTTTATAATTTTAAAAATATTTCAGAATTATTTTATAATATGAGAAGAATATCATAAATGCATTTGATTTGAAAATGTGTTTCCACCCTCAAAAGAGGTTAGAGATAGAATTTTGATTAGAGCTAGAATTTTTTCTGTCTCTAATTAAAATTTGTATTTTTTTTCAAAATTCATTTAAAGAATTTGTTTGAATGTATTATCAATTATGGAACTTATGTTTATTTTTAAATTAAATATTTTTTATATTAAGAATTATATTTATAAAAAAAACCCTTGTATATTTTTTATTTAAGCTTTTCTTCAAGTTTTCGTTTCCCACTTTTTTAAAAAATACAATTTTTTCATTTCTATTTCGTATCATATTTGTTTCTCATTTGCGTTTCTGTTTTCGTGCAACTTAGCTGGTTGAAGCTTTTTTGTACAAAAAATTGGCCAACCATTAACTTCAAGGGATGAAGATAAAATCAGTTTATCCCCTAAATTAGTTGGAAAAATATTAGCTGGTTGCCTTTTCCTTATCCATGTAACCACGTTGTTTTGGATTGATCCCATATTTTTGTTTTTGGGTCAATTAATGAAATAATTCATATATAAACAGTTCAACAAGTAAAGATAATCGTCAAGCTGTCTGGCTGGCTGGCAAAGAGAAAAAAGAGATCTTCTTTTTGAGTTGATAGATGAAACTCTAGAAATCGCAACCAATCCAACAGCGACACCGTCCAGCGTAGAAAGCCATGAATCTTAGCTCTCATATGAAAAATTCTTTAAAGCCGCAAAAAAAGCACACAAAGTTGGCATTTTTCAAGGAGAGAAAGGAATGTGCTAAGCTTAAGCTCACTCCTTTAGATTCTGTTGCTGTCAAAAAGTAAGAAAAACAAGGCAGTATGGTCTAAACAAGAATGGAATACAGGCCTTAATCTATAGCCTACCTAGCAGCAGTTTATCAAAACATTTCTTTCCAGGTGTTAAAATATATATACAGGAATCCATGAAGCCTCTTAAGTCTCAATCACAGAAGCAAATAATTAACCAATCAAGGTTTTCAATATGTTTGACCAGCACAATTAACAAATGCAACAATGGTATAGTTCCAGGCACAATGAAACATATGAATCATTCTTTCCTTCTGTCAACAGAACTACACCGGATCAAGAGTCAAGATGCTGACATAAGCACTGTGCTTTTATGCACTTCTTTGCCACATTTCTCCTAAAAAAAGCAAATAATTGAGTTCAGATCAATTAAATTAATAAACCCAAGATGGCGTAGCTTTCAAACGATTGCAGCAGATAAAGCCAAAAATGCAGGCAGAAGTAACAGTGGCTTCACTTGATGCGGGAGAGAAGAATAACATCCTGCAGCTAGAAACAAAATCAGAAACGAGAATTAGTTGGTGATTGCCAATTGATTGATGTCCAAATGGACATCCTGCTAGACTGCTAGAACCATAAGTTAGTGATTTGACCAAATGTGCAAAGATAGTAAAGGTTATAGAGTATTAAAAAGGATGGAAGCTTACAGAGATCCTGATTTAGTTGTGGCACTGTATCAGCATAAGGTATTATTCCTTTGGCAGATAATCCTTCAAGAGTACGCTGGCCTCTGAATGAACAAAAACAAAAGGCAGAACTTTAATTTTGCAGGGTAGGCTAACTTGCAAGTCTTCTTCAATCCACCGAATGATTGCACTTTATGTGAGAAGTCCTGGCAAAACGTGTGCCATCCTGCATCAAAGTACCACTCAAAACCATATTCATCAAGGTAGACGATTTTAACAGATTTAGTCTGCCTGCCCTGTCACTAGCAAAGATATTCACCTCTTATGCGTCTTCTCCAAGATTTTTCCAACTAGGGAGCTATTGTCACAGTTCTCATGGCAAACATCCACTAGAGCAAAATTTAAGAGTTCCATTTGAACCTAGCTTCAACATAAAGCAAGACTTTTCTGTAGCAAAATTTCCCATTACAAAAAGCAAGTTCCCAACAACACTTATTCTCACAACTTGACCATATTTAGCAAAAATTCTTCCTTCATCTCTGCTGTTTACCTCCTTACCTCCATTACTTCCACGGCAATTCAGTTCTTTATTCTCAATTCATACTCTTTCAAGACAAAATCTTAAAAGGAAAACAGGATGGTTAATAATAAGTTGAAATTATTCTGGTCCAGGTTGACAAACTGTCCACCTAATTTTCTTTTCTTGTTTTCTAATATTGTCCCCCCCACCCCCTTTTTTAAATTTTTTGATACCTTAACAAACTGCTCATCTAAATATGTGGCATGTTGCAAATCTGAGATTTCGCTACTTAAATAGAATAGTCATAATATCTGGCAAGATAGATAACACTGCATATTATATGACAGAAAACCATCATACCACTTGTTGAAACAAATTTAGCAAATAACAACAGCATGCATATATGTATATGTGCAGAGAGCAAAGTAAAATTCAGTTAATCTCTCTTTTTGCATGTAAATTTAAACTAATAAGATCGATGTCTACTGATATAGGCCTAGACTGGTACTCAGAATATTGCTTTGTGCCCCAAAAAAAAAAAAAAGGGCCAAAAGTACACAACCACATGAAGAAAACTGGAATTAACCTTTTGACTAGTGATTACAATACCTGACATCTCAGTAAGAAAGAATTAAGAATCCCTTCCAATTGTAGATAATCACTGTCACAACAAAACTTAGAAAAATAACTGTACAATATACATCACTTAAACTTGTAAGCAACGCTGTAATTATGAAAGAATGATTCCTTCCACAGTCTGACAGAAAAAAATCTGCTCAGATACTGAAAAACTATCCAGTAAGCTTCTAATACAAGATAAGTTCCCGCCTTTCCTTTTATAAGAAATGAAAAGCCAGTAATCATCTATTCCCCTTCAACCAGTAGCTATCATGATTTCCCTCAAAGATGGCTACCATGTTGTGGCAGCAACTGTACCCCTATATGTTGCCATGATGTTAGGTTACATCTCTGTAAAATGGTGGAAGATCTTCACACCACATCAACGCTCAGGAATCAACAAGTTTGTGGCCAAATTTTCAATCCCACTATTGTCCTTCCAAATCATCTCTAGAAATAACCCATACAAGATGAACATAAAACTGGTGTGTGCCGATTTCTTTCAAAAATTTCTTGCCTTCATTGTGTTGGCAGTAACTGCAAAAATCAGATCTAGAGGAAACCTGAGTTGGATCATAACAGGGCTGTCTCTGTCAACACTACCTAACACTTTGATCCTGGGGATTCCAATCCTGAAAGCCATGTACGGGAATGAAGCAGCAGTCCTCCTCTCCCAGATAGTTGTATTACAAAGCATAATTTGGTACAATCTATTGTTGTTTCTGTTCGAGATCAACGTGACAAATTCTCTGACATCACAAACAGAAGCCAATGGTACGTATGCAACATTCACATCTAATGATGCATATTCTAAACCTTATCCTTATTAGGTGAAAAGCCTGCTCTCCTACAATGAAACCATGTTCTAAATCCTATTTATAACTTTTAGAACACATAATGTCAACTAAGTTTAATAATGGTAAACTAACTTTAGTCAGAAAAAAATGCTAATAACTGGACAAATCATCTTTCAGGTTCCTCTTAATCCCATTTCCTGTACAGGAATAGTATTATAAGATTAATGGTTTTAAGTTCATGGACCTCATCATTGTCTTAAAACTCGAGCAATCCTTAAAGCTCTAACCTCAATGCCTTGCCATCAATAATTTCTAGTCTAGTATTGTCATATAACATGCAAGACATCATGAATCATTTCATCTTCTCTCACGATATTTCAAATCCTGAATTATTTTAAGAACTGGAGGCTCCACAAGCAGAAGAACCAAAAGATGGAGGGCAGGAAGCAAAAATCACAACTTCCAGAAAAACAAAAATCATGCCTCTTCTGTTAACAGTGGGAAGGAAGCTCATAGCCAACCCCAATACTCATGCAACTCTACTGGGTCTTATTTGGGCAAGCATAAGCTTCAGGTAAGCCTGAAAAGGCATCAGAAAGTCATAAAAGAGTCCCAACAAAATTTTGTTCGAAACATAATTTGCAGAAAATTTGCTCAGCCTTGCTGAGACTCAGCAATAAGTTGAACTTGCTGCAGGTGGGGGGTACAACTGCCAAAAATTGTTGATCAATCATTAAAAATATTGTCTGATGGAGGCCTTGGAATGGCAATGTTCAGCTTAGGTAAGATCAATAATGAGTTCCCTACCACTATACAATGGATTGTCTGATAGAAAAATAAACATATCATGCACAGTATCTGAACTACCTCATGTTTGCTACTTGGCAGGTCTTTTCATGGCATCACAGGATAGCATAATAGCATGTGGAACCCGAATGGCAGCATTAGCTATGGCAATAAAGTTCATTGCTGGTCCTGCCCTGATGGCAATATCCTCGATTGCTATTGGGTTGAGAGGAAAGTTGTTCAGAGTAGAAATTGTGCAGGTAAAATACTGTAGTTTCTGTAATTTAAACTAGGGATAAGAGATCTAATTATATGCTTTATCATGCAGGCAGCTCTTCCTCAAGGAATCGTTCCATTTGTATTTGCCAAAGAGTACAACATAGATCCAGACATCTTGAGTACCGGGTACATAATACCCTTTGACTTGTCAATGTTTAAGACATGCCTAAAGCTAAACTATATTTTTGAACCGGATCTGTTGTGGTTGTAGGGTAATCTTTGGCATGCTCATCTCCTTGCCTATAGCATTGGCCTACTACTTCTTGCTTGCATTATAAGTCAAGGCACTTGCAGTGGATTGTTTAAGTATTAATTCTATCCAGATTTCTTTGTTTCTATTAAATAAGAGCAATTGTATACAATCAATGGATTTATGCAGCTTTAGTAAAACAATGAACATATATAAATACAGAATCATGTTTCCATTGTGAATTGTTATTGAAGAGAAGGTGAGGAAACCAATACCTGGCAGAAATGGAAAAAGTATTCATGTGATCATGCTTCCTGTGGACTAAGGAAAGGAGTATGTGTCAACTTCCTGATAAAAAGAATTAGCAATTCAACACACTGATTATCAAACTAAACATCCTATTGGAAAAGTGCTAATCCCAGAAATAGCTCCACATGTGAGGATTATTCAAACAAATAAAGTAGTATCTGGATGATTTTTTCCATTGAATTCCCTGCAAGAGAATAGTGGGGCTCGAGAATTGATGTGTATTCGAATCATAGGAACTAGCAATCGCCAATATGCTCATATTGGTGACGTTATTATTGCTGTGATTAAAGAAGCAGTACCAAATATGCCCCTAGAAAGATCAGAAGTGGTTAGAGCTGTAATTGTCCGTACCCGTAAAGAACTCAAACGTGACAATGGTATGATAATACGATATGATGACAATGCTGCAGTTGTCATTGATCAAGAAGGAAATCCAAAAGGAACTCGAGTTTTTGGTGTGATCGCTCGGGAATTGAGACAGTTAAATTTTACTAAAATAGTTTCATTGGCTCCTGAGGTATTATAATAGTATTAGAATATAAGATGAGACTAGGATATAGTAGGGTATTGAAAATAAATAGATTCAAATTAATTAGTAGATTGTGTCTCATGCATATACCTTTAATAATTCATATTCATAAACATAAAAAAAAAAGGAGAAAATCTAGGTAAAAAAAGAAAAACATGTTGACTATATCAAAATTGGGAGGCCCCAATAATTTTAGTCCATCATGGGTAGGGATACTATTGCTGAAATAATAACCTCTATACGAAATGCTGACATGGATAGAAAAAGAGTAGTTCGAATAGCATCTACTAAAATCACCAAAAACAGATCAGTCAACCTGGTCTACAAATCTATTCAAACTATCAACGATAAACCATTAGAACATCTAGCAGTCCAATCAAAGATAAAGCTGAAGTTACACTCTTTAAGTCTTAACTTCCATCCTCTCAGTCCATGCCGCCCTCACCACCCTTAAATTATAGAGATGGTGAAGAAGACAACCATCCCTCGTATGATGCTTTCCTTTTTTTCTAATGACCTACATGAAGAAATATCCAATATGGTGACATCCTTTCTCATTACCATGCAAATGTTTTATTAAGCTATCTCAAATGGTTATTCACAAGAACTACACTGTTAATTCAAGAAGCAGCCTTTGAAACTAAAAGCCATTAAAGATCTTCATGTTACAAACAAAATGTCAAAACATAGAAGTTATGAGTTCAATTGGTTTTTCATTGACTTCAAAAGTCTGGCTTTTTGTGTGCAGGGGTTCTCTTTCAAATTGTCAAGAATAAAATATTTCCAGATTTTAATGTCACTTGCCATGAATTTTCATGAGGTTACTGTCATGAAAACCTTTAAAACCAGACAAACTCTTTAGAAAGAAATCCACTTTTATAGAATGTCTACATACCCCGAAAAGCTCGACCAAAGCATCTTTGTGTAGAATATTGCAGACCAACTAAATAATTAAGTGCTCAATTGAGATACAGTTGACTGATCAATCAACAACAGGGTTTACTCCACATTACTAACAGAAATCAGCACCAAATAGCTCATAGCTGTGTGTTTTTCAGAAATCATTTCTAGGTTTCCTTGTTGTAGGGTTCATACCCATTCTTGACATAAGCTTTTTCAATCATGAACTATACAAAATATGAAGCTTTAAAAATATATATGGCAGTCAGCTCCTGAGAGGTGCTAGTTCAAACTGTTTGAAGTGAGAACAGCAAGGACCTAGCCCATATAGGGCGTCCCTAATCCACAAAAGTCCCCTCTTTGCGAGGGTTGAGAAGAGTCGTTTTTGTATGTAGTCTCATCCTTGCTTTGCAAAGAAGCTTTTCCCAGGAGTTAGCTCATGCTGGCTTTTTACCCAAAAAGAAGAACAAGAAATGGTAAAATAAATAAATAAATATATATAAGAGGAAAAAGAAAGGTGCTAGTGTATCCAAAGGAGTCCATGGGAAACATTTTCCATTTTTTTGCTCTTGTTTTTGTTTCAATGAACTTCCAAGTGAATAAATTTTTTTACCCTTCACTGCAGTGCCTAAGGGGATTGCCTCTCCAACTATGTATGCCTTTATGCAGCAGGTGGTGTAAAACCCTACTCTCTTAGGTGTGTTATTTTTAAAAGTAAGGGTTTTTTACATATATAATACCTGTCTACCCTATTTAATACGATTTATTTTTCTTATTTTATTAAATTATGTACAGTACGTGATTTTAGAATCGAACTTCACAATCGAAATTGAACATACTTATATTATATATTAAGAAATAAGCATTCACGTAGTAATACATAAATAATTATTATAAACCACATATATTTAAAGTGAATCAATTATTAAATAAGCAAACATTTCCTCTATTTTTGAACTTTTTCCCATCCATTGTAGGTGGTTGGGCTACCTAGCATGTCAAATAGCCGATAAGTGATAAAAGTACTTAGTAACACCCTTAAATTCATTTTTCATGAGTATGCATACTTATGATCTTACTATTCAATCCTTATGACTAAGGGGTTGCAAGAACGTTAATTCATTTATCAATTGAACTTATGTTGGGTCACAAAGAAAATGACATGGCCATGTATACATGTTCAATGACATAAATCTTGATTTAATGCATTTAACATGAAACTTTCAAACACATGCATCAATATACCACCAATTTGGGGCCAATATGTAATTCATGACATCAAATATGTATTAAGAGTGTGTTTGATTGCACACATTTACTATGAAAAATTTGTAATCATTACACATTTTCTATGGAAAGTGATCAAACACTTTTAATTTTTCTATGGAAAAATATGTATGGTAAACCTTATTTCCATGGAATTCATTTTCTAAGGGGGTGGGGTGGTTTTTATTTTCTAAGCAATATTACCTAGAATTAAATTCTATGTAATGCAATCAAACATACCCTAAATATCAAATAAGTAGTCACATATGCAATAAATATTAACTTGCAAGGGTCCCGGTAAAATTTGAACAAAATATGAGGGCATAAACGTAATCTTGTCAAATCTGTTTGGGTAAAAATATAATAGAATAGAAGTTCTGGGATGAAAGCGTCACCTTTCAAAGTTTAGAAACTTTATGAAATTGCGCCCGCTTCGCCCCTAGTTTCCGGAAATTGCATACTCGCCCGCTTCTTCTGCGGCAGCTGATTTCACCGCCGGCGACGGCACCCTCATACCACCAACATTTTTGCCACCGCAGACTACCGGAATCGCCTCCACGCCGTCAGAAGACCACCATACGGCCGTCTCTTCGCCTTAAAAGCGGCTGGAAGCTGCTGTTTGCCTATTTTCCGGCGACCCACTTCGCCGGACTAGTTTTTCCATTGAATTCGAATTTCTCCCTCTTTTCTTTCTTTCTTTCTCTCCTTATTTTGATCACTCTCGGCCTCTCCTATGTCTTCCTTACTATTTGGTGCCTTAAAACCGAAGAGAAAACCGGCTATTTATTGGCGGAACTCACCCCCTTGTCCCATCGTGGGTCACCTCCAATATCCTCGCGAATCCAGCCACCGTCATCACCAACTACATGCTGCCAGCCTTGCCGATCATCCCCTGCAGTCGGATTGTTTTGATTTCGGATCTATTTTTACAGCGAATCTGAGATATGTATGACTTACCGATTTCTTGTACTTTTAGTTTAATTTGTCCGATTTTCTCCCGACTTTCTTTCCATTTTTTGGTTTTAAGATCAAGGTTATTGGATTTACACTAGATTGAAGTAATGATTTGATCGATGCAATCGGTTGATGGAATCAAAGGTTTTACCCCGCTGTTGTTATGGTATTTTTTATATATTTCTCCGCTGTTTTCTTCTTTGAACTTTGGCCCCCTAATTTCTTGTTTATTTTTTATTGAAATTACACATTAAGACACCGAGTTGCTCTCGTTCGTGTGTGCTTAATATTCATTCGTTGGTTGTTCTGGTTATCGATCCTTCTAAATCTAAAAGTTCAAAAAAAAAAAAACTTTTTTTTTATTATGTAAAGTATTGTCAAGTATTTTTTTTTTTTTATCAAATTTTGAATTCCAAATTCGTGCAATTCCCCTGTCCATAGGACAAGTCAAGAATGTTGTTACATTTTCTTTTAACATCTTTTTTGAAAGCCTTTTATTTGTTTGGTTCAATTGTATTTCTTTCATATTTTATTTAAATACAAAATAAAATTCATTCTTTTTTTTTTGAATTCGTCTCGATTTTAAATACAAATATTTGTTGTACTACTAAATAATTCTTAACACGCTTAAACTCTATGTGTTTGTCCCTGGCTTATCTACAAAACTTTGTAATAAGCTCAAGTTTATTTAATTTAATTTAAAGTTAATTCATAATTTCGTGAATTTATATTTACTTTTTCTAAATTTCTCTTGAGACAATGATAGATCTACATATATTTGAGGATGGACAATTGTCTTTCTCAACTTCTAAAATTACACTTAGTCCCTTAATATTATGCATATAAATTTTTATGTCTTTATACACTTTCCTTTTTAGAATAAAAAAGATCAAGGATAATTAAATAATGCCAACAAAATTTAATACACAAACTTAAAGACTTCTACTCCATTGAGCCAAGGTCCTCACTTTGTCACTATCCCAAGCCCAATAATTTGCCCAACTTGTCACTAAGCCACCTTTCAATATTATTTCAATTAATTCAATTTTTTTTATAATATTCTAAAAATTTTAAATATTACAACTGATATCCCTTAAAAAATTTTGTTCTTGAACTTGAATTTTTTTTAGAATTAATTCTCCATATTTTGTTTGAAAATAATTTGGGGTATTACAAGGGGTAGCAATCATATGGTATCCCCAAACCCTAAAATGTAAAGAAAAACTTGTGTCAAGTGTGAATATTATAAACTCAAAAGAAAATTTACACGTTAAGAAAAAGTACTAAAATGATATGGTGATGTTGATAACTAAAATTTGTTTTCCAAATATTTGTCTTCCCCTACTTCTATGGTGGTAAATTAGTCAAATTTATATTTTTATCTTTATACTTTTATATTTTTTTCATGTGATTATTTAAATTTTTTATTATTTCATTTACACTTATTTTTGAGTCAATTATATATATTTACCAGAATATAAGATGGAATAATAATACATGCATAATGATCTGCTGAGAATTGGCACTCGTTTGTATAAATAACCCAAAATAATTGAGGAAAAAAGCTTTGGTTAAGTTGCAGCAACAATTGAAGGCAAAATTAGATAGGCCATGCAACCAAAATCTATGCTTCAAGTTGGGCAAAAGCAAGGGCTACCTGAATTAACTTTAACTTTGACAACTTGACTTTTTGGCATCAAACTCATATAATAGGTGAGACAAAGCAATAATATCAATTCAAACCAACCCCACTAACAACTTAAAAAACAAATTTGAGAATGTGTTAGGGTGTGATTTAATTTTATAGTCGATATTATTATTTTTTAAAATTATTTAAAATAATAAATAAAATATAAAATTAGTCCGTCTCATAATCATTTGAAATGTGCACATACATTATATAATCATTTAATTAAACTAAGTAACATAAAATATAGTAAGATGGTCGAAAGACAATAAATAATCATATTATCTTAAAACGTGATATTTAAACTTAATTATCAATAAATCGACTGTTTTTCAATTGAAATTATATTTAGAATCCATTTAAATGTATATTGATGATCTTTAACTTTTAAAAAATAAATGATGAATTTAAATTTTGAGGAGCTCCTATTGCTTTTCAGTGATGCGCATGGTGATATTCAATCACTCAAAATATTTTGTAAGTATTTAATAATAAAAAAAATTAATATAAGGGGTGAACTGAAGTAATGATTGGGCCTCCAACTAATCTCGTCCAAATTCATTAATTTATAAATGAAAATTCACAATTTCTCGTAGTACCGAGTGTTTATTATTTATATAATATGTGTTGCTTGTACTCTTTCATCTTTTGGGGGAATTATAAACAGAAAAGAGGGAGAATCGATTTCTTTACCAGAAAAAACCATCATCCGTTGGTCGAGCCACGTGTCTTTCTAATATACCGAAAATACCCTCGACGGGGAAAGGGATTATTTTATCTACAAATAGCAATCGACGAGCCATGTAGATCGATAGCTCCATTGCGGCCATTCGACGGTCAGGATTCACGGGAGAACGCACAGCACAGTAGCGCAAGTTGGCACAGAACTCGAGAAAGGGACTAAAGAATTAGGGCTTTTCCGTCACGAAAAAAGCTCTGGCCACCGCCACCAGCTATTCGTTCAAACTGAGCATTTTGGTTCGTCTCGTTCGAATCATCGCTCGTGGTCTCCATTTCTGCAACAAAATCATGGGCAAGGGTCCAGGTCTCTACACTGATATTGGCAAGAAAGCCCGAGGTCTTCCCTATCTCTCGCTTTCTCTTTATCTCTGTGTATGTCTGTACGTATGTACTTCACGAATTGATTCGATTGCCCGCAGATATTGATTTGTGTTTGCGTAGAGGCTTAATGTTTTGAATTGATGTTGTGGTAGATCTTCTCTACAAGGACTACCAGACCGACCACAAGTTCAGTGTTGCGACCTACTCGCCAACTGGAGTTGTTAGTTTTCTCTCATTTTTCTTCCTCGGATCTATTATCTTGATGAAAATAATGCATCTGTATCCCTTTTTGATGCAATTATACTTGAATGTATGCTGTTACTTCGTTAATGTGGCGAAGGGGATGCGTGTTTGCTCGTGCGGCGAACTTCTGAAATCAGCTTACGGATTTTATGGTTATCATGTGTCCTGGTATGTTTGTCTTATTACGTGCGGCCATGTCAATAAGCCACTCCTAAAATGGCCGGATTCACATTTTTGGAACGGGACCTTTATCACGCTCATGCATCCGAACCTTATGAGGATGAGGGAACTTGTCAGAGGCTGGTATCTTATGGCCAATCTAGTCAAGTTTTTTAATTTCTCATTAGCGATATGGTATAATTTATCTCTTGATATGAAGCCTCTGTCCAAATCTCTGTAGTATGCTATAACTTATACTGCTTGAGGCCAATTATGCCACCATAGTGCCTGATGCATTTGGAATCTGATTTCTCCAATTGGGTCATCTAACTGGGTCGGATAGCCCATGGATCAATCATAATGCTATAATATTAATGATTTAATGCATTTTTCCAAGGCTATTACTTCATATTTTTTCCTACATTCGGAATGATAATGACCAGGATTTTATACATAGTTATTACTTTGTCAGGAGATAGACTTTTAGTGAGCAATCATGCAAAGAGACTCTGGTCTATACAAGACTTTGATCAGATCCCATGACTTATATAAAATGTGTTTGCTACCATTCTAGAATGTTAGGATTCACCTTCTAACTTCTAAGTTGCACCCGAAGAGTGGAATTCATCAGTTGTGGCTGAGGATGTAAATCTCTTTTCAAAATGATTCAAATGGCATGATTAAAAAGTAGCTTATATGGCCTAGTAACAAATCTTACAGACACATAGTGGACAATTATCCATTATCTGAAGTTTCTATTTGTATTAATTCCTTTATGCTGTATGATCATGCAAACTGGATTAATACTGGAATACTTTATAGAATATTATAGGCCTTCTGCTTTATGTTTTCAGTGTACTGAAATTATGCTATAGAAAGTTGAAATGAAAAATGTCGTTGGACTTATTGAATCCTTCTAATTTGGTGCTTGTTGTCCTATCAGTGGATTTACTTTGGACTGTCTGTTCTTTTAGCAGAAGAATGTGCACTATCATTCTTTTCATATATTAGTTAATGTTGTCCTGAGGGCTTTTATATGCTATATATTTCTTTGATCTTGTACCCCAACATGTTTCATGATCTGATGATTGGTGTATGGATTATTAATGTTTCTGTTCCTCTTTTATAGTCTATTACTTCATCTGGAACGAAGAAGGGTGATCTGTTTCTTGCTGATATCAATACTCAGTTGAAGAACAGTAATATTACAACTGATATCAAAGTGGACACATATTCCAATGTGAGTTCTGTCTTACCCTTCCTCATATATTTTGAGCTTTTATTCTGTCAGTCTTTCATACTTGGTCCATGTCTTTCGATACAAAGTTACCGGATGCAAGCCTAAATTTTGCAACTGAAAATTGATTGTTATGGCACCTTGATCTTGATGATATGTCTATTGGCAGTTGGTCCTTCTACATGTCAATGCGTAGAAGAGAAGATTGTATGTTGCTACCTGCTGCATGCCTCAGATAATTTTCTTGTTTCTAAAATGTTGCTTACTTGAGTGGAATGTGTGTTATCCAAACATACACCTGGATGGACACAGTTTTTGTTTTTTTGTTTTTTTTTGGGTGCTCTTTTGTTATTGTTTTCAGTGTTAATAGGATGAACCCTGAATGGTTCAGGTGTTACGTACTTGGGTAGAGTGACTCCAAATGCTTGTTGTTGCATATCTAAAGCCATGTTTTTCTTTTTTTGTTTGCTGGAATATGTAAACCCATGTTAACTGTAAAATGCATACGCCAAAAATTACATGACCAGGAACAACTGATTTTTGCTTTGCTTATTTATTTTGTCCATTTTTCCCCCTGAAGTATGGTGGATGTTTTGGGAAATTTTAGGCCTTGTTCTCTTTACTGTTTTCAGGCCGTTTTCAATTTTTTAAAACAGTGAAAATGTGTTTACTTTCATATTTTCAAAAATACATTTTTGAAAACAAGAAAAAAATTTGTAAAGAAAACTCAAAATAACAAAAAGTCATTTTGGCTGTTTTCATCACAAACATGTTCAAAATTTTCAAAACGCGAAAAATGCTACAGACAAAAAGAATGCGTTTTCAACAATTTCAAAACAGACACTTAAAACACAAAACTGAAAATGAATTTAAAACTCAAAATTAAAAAACTGAAATATGAAATAACAACCCCTTAGTTATTGCATGGGTTGAGAGAGGATGGTTAAAGGAAGAAAATCAGGACATTATACTGGTAACATTTATAAGTAAGGATTTGTCTTCAGTTCCAGTTTGGTTTATCTCTAATATGATGGAAGGGTTGTCTAAGGTGGTTTACTTTGTGATCTAGTTACTTAGTGGTTTTGTTTGGTTTTTTAAATAAGTGGGTTAGAAAAGCCATATGAACTCTTGTGTTGTGTTATGTTACATGGACTCTTGTAAATCGTAAAAGTATATTTCTCAGTCAGTTGATGGTTACTAGGATAAAATGTGCCTAAAAAGGTTTAACTAATTTGTATATGCTGTTTTACGTAAATAAAATAAAGACGTACTTAGGATGTCTAAAATATAATTTTCGTGTCCACCAGAATAGGGATAGCTGAGTTGAGCTCTTAGATATATACTTGGACTTTAATACCTGTAGGCTATTGCAACTACCATGCAACTGAGGCTGTTAATTATTGGTTCATAGCTTCCATTTTTTTTTTATAATTTTGAATGGCTCCTTTTTTTTTCTTGTTGGAAGGGGCATGCATTGTTGGGAAGTGTTTAGATGGTTGTTGGGTGTAATGATCATTTTGTTGTGGCAAACTTCTGAAACCATAACACCAGTTCCTGTAGATTGATATTTGAATGCTTGTTTCTTGTATACTCGTGATACACCTCTATAAAGCTGGAAGTTTTCACCATTTGATTATTGATTGTATTAGAAATGTTAGTTGTACAAGAATGTGTAGTATTCTTGACAAATTACTGTGGGAGTCTGCTGGGGGCCTTTAGGTTTGATTTATACTTGTTCTATGTGCGTGCATGCATGTGCCTTGTACTTTTTTTTTTTTTTGAGGGGAAGGGATCTTTCCCAAGATGATTTCTGTAAACATGGGTTGAAGTGTTTGATTTTGTGTTCCATCATTCTCTTTTGCTATTTTTTGTCTTGTGTTGGCTGATGCAGCTATATATAGCTGAGCACTAGTTTGGATGGTATGGTTGATTTGTATGTAACCCAAACCCAGACCCAGTTAATGATACAAGTGCACTCTGGGTGGTGATTCCTTTGAAGCATTTTCCTGAACAGATTTGAGTCCTTATTTTCAGTTAATTGCCACGTCACTAAAATTTTACTGGTGTATCAGCTCTTTACTACTATCACGGTGGATGAACCTGCTCCTGGATTGAAGGCGATCTTAAGTGTCAAAGTTCCTGATCAAAGGTCTGGCAAGGTAAGCAATTTATTTATTGGGTACTGTAGTAAATTCTATTTGCGACTTCTTTGGTAGGATCATTTTCCTACTCTTTTTGGTGTAGTATATGGTAAATTTTTGGTAAAATCCATCAGTTGCTTCACAAATTATTCTCAAGCTTTGAAGTTTGGGGTATTGTTTTATGTCTGATCTGTTAATATTGTTTGACAGTTGGAACTTCAATACTTGCATAACTATGCGGGGATAAGCACAAGTGTTGGTTTGACAGCAAATCCCACTGTCTATTTCTCTGGTGTGATTGGGACTGATGGTGTTGCACTCGGGACTGATGTCTCCTTTGATACCAGTACAGGGAACTTCATCAAGTGCAATGCTGGATTGAGCTTCTCAAGTGCAGACCTTATTGCTTCATTGACCTTGTGAGTAGTTTCTTCTTCCAGCAGGCTGTTTGCATTTTTGTTGTTTTACTAGTAAAATTCACACTAAAATCTGGTATCTTTTCCTTTTTTTCCCCCTTGACTTGTCATGTGATAGCCCTTCCTGGATGGTTACATCTATGCTTTTTATGTGGCGTGTGGTTCATGTTTAATGTTTAATAAGAGGATTCCTGCATTCCATTCTATCCTAGACTTTATGTTCATGGAAGAAAAGAAGTAAACTAAATCTGGTGTAACATAGATGGCAAGATTTAGATGGTTATAGTTTTTGAATGTTTTGAATCCTAACAGGCATTGCCTTTAAATCTTCTGTCTTATTGTGTCTGGTATCCCATGGTTGTTTGATCCTTGCATAACATGGTATTCTGTTGTTATATTAGGAATGACAAGGGTGACACTCTGAATGCATCCTACTACCATACTGTTACACCCCTGACTAAAACAGCTGTTGGGGTAGAGGTGTCTCACAGCTTTTCAACCAACCAGAACACCATCACTGTCGGCACCCAGCACACATTGGACCCGCTGACCACAGTGAAGGCACGGGTTGACAACTTTGGCAAGGCCAGTGCTCTCATCCAGCATGAATGGCGCCCAAGGTCACTTTTCACCTTATCTGGAGAAGTGGACACCAAGGCTATTGACAAGGGTGCCAAGTTTGGGTTGGCCTTGGCACTAAAACCTTAGGCAGGCCACTCACGTTGGGAGCAATAATGTGGGCACGAGGAACTCGTATAGTTAGTTGCCTGTTTACACTTTATCATTTGATTCTCATTGATTTTGTTCGTTTTTGCACTGCAAAAATAATTTTAGATGGTTTTCTGAATTCCCCTTGGTACTTACCTCTTACAGTCTGTTCAAGCCTTGTAAACTGTGAGAAACACATGATATTGAAGAGCATTAAGATTTTCTTCAGCTCTAGTGTTGCTTCTAGTTTTGCAATCTAGCTGTCTCTGCACCGAGGTTTAATTATTGTTTGCCAACCCTAGATGCTTTTAAAATGATTTAGTTTGCCTTCCAAAATCTGATTGTCTGTCTAGATCTGTTGGCTGCATGATTATCTTTTCTGTTTTTGTGCCTTTTTAGTACGTTGAATCAGTTGTTTGATCATGTATGAGCCTAAAAGGTATTGATAGTGTGGATGCAGCTGGTCCTGTTCTGATCCTCCATGCCACTCTAGATGCTTTTATGATTTAAATGTGGAATTTTATATAACCAATTTTAGTGTTTGACTAAACATGTGAAGATTTATCATGCTCTTCTTGTAATGATAGGTCATTTAAGGCTTATGGAATTGGTTGGTTGCCCCTTTTTCTATATTATGTTATCAGGTTGCCTGAGGTTATTAAACATTTACTCTTCTTTAACCTTAAGAAACAGCGGGCCAACCATTGCTACATGCAGAGATTAGAAAGGGACTGGAATGGATAATGATAAAAAAGGGGCTGACTTCTTCTTGGGATGAGATTTGTGAAGCCTACTTTCTACTACCCACAAACGTGTCAATCAATTCGCATCTCCGGATAGAATTTCAAGATCATTTTTATTGCTCATCCACCAATCAGAATGCTGATGAAGACCCACACAAAGAAAGTCAATGGCAGCGGATGCACATTAGTTGACTGGTAAGTGATTTCGTCGCAAGGAGGATATATATTATTAAAGATATCGGATGCGTGTTTCCTACCACTACCAACCAGGTATCAGCACAAGGATGATTCAGAGAAGACAAACAGAACGACAAATAAATCGCACGAAATGTAACGATAAACAATGAGCTCTACTTTAACCAACCCGAAAAGGGAAAATACTGCTGTTCCAGTTCATTAAAGCTCTCGAGGAAAATATGCAACTGCAGGACAGCCGGAACAGAGTAAAAGCATGCAAATGAGATACAAATCCAACAACTGTTCCATGCATCACCACTACATCTACTACATTTTTTTTTTTTTAACAAACCAACATATATTCAGGGACTATATACCAGAATTTGACAAGAATTCATCAACTCTGAGAAAATTAAAGACATATTTGGCAGCAAATCAAACCCATAGAAACGATGGATCAAGTTCATTCCAAATGTTTAGAAACTAATGCTCAACACTTCCAGCCTGAAGAAGCCCCTCACGGATCTGCGACGAGATATCTCTGACTGCACCAGGCCCGTGCGGGATGAAAACTGCAGAGGACTTTGAGGTTGCTCCAATTTCCTTCATGGTGTCGAAGTATTGAGTCACAAGCACCATGTCTAGGACATCCTTAGCTGTTGTTCCCGGCACATTCTCAGAAAAAGCAAGCACGCTGTCTCTCAGTCCATCCACAATAGCCTGTCGCTGCCTGGCAATACCAAGCCCTGACAGGTATTTAGACTCAGCCTCTCCCTCTGCTCGCTTGATCTGCAATATCTTTTCTGCTTCTGCCTTTTCATTTGCGGCAACCCTCATCCTCGCAGCTGTTTGGGCAGCCAAAAGGCTTATCAAGATTTGCTTTTACAACAGGACTAGGAGAATAAAAACTAACTGTAGAACATCTTAGGTGAAAGGTGAAAGGTGTAACAACAAATATTTCTGGGTAAATATTTACCTGCATTTATCTCATTCATTGCCCTCTTGACATGAGCATCTGGTTCAATATCCACAATAAGGGTCTGGACTATTTCATACCCGTAGGCTGACATGGCCTGCATATATTAGATAATGGAATGGAAAAACAAGCATAAGTATTGAACTGAATCAACTACTTGTCCTAAAACTATATTCATATTTGTCAAACAATTTACCTTTTCAAGTTCTTCCTCCACAGCTTTTGCTATATCATTCTTCTGCTCAAAAGCAGAATCCAAATCCAACTTGGGTACACTTGCCCTAATAACTGAGCAGGTTGGTTGAGAATAACCCATTAGTTTTCCTTCTTATCCGAATTAACATCATTAATCAGTTTCAATAGATATATGTGGTCCTGATAAAGGATACTCCCTAGCACACTGCACGGGTTCTTTACCATATATAATAAAGACCATGTACTGAAAAAAATGAATAGAAAGGTACAACGGCTAGCCACATATTTGCCTGCATTGAGAGAGAGCATGGTACTGCAGTAAGTTCCTCTATTTATAATTTCTCTATATGGAAACTAGAACTCAACTAAGATTACCAGAATAGTGTAATCATTGACTATATAAAATTATATATATATATATATATATCAAAACAATTAACAGTCAACTATATTGCAAGCTATGGCTGCTGTAATGAAAAAAATTCAGAGGATAAGTGACTGCCAATGAAACAGAGGATAACTAATCCTGGCCATAAGAATTTGCCATCCAATTGATATCAACACAATGTAGGGGGTATGCAATGACTAGGAAAACATATGGCATCAAACTTATCAAATGCAGGACAGAATTCTATCCTTTCATCAGACAACAAAACAATTCTCTGAAGTATCATTCGTTTCCTGCATACCTTTCCCTCCTCTCTCTCAATGGCAAAAGGGTATTTTGGTAGAAGAAACAATAATCATTTTTAGGTTCTTAAACATGGTGAGTGAGAATTTCATAAAAACATCTCTATACATCTAGTTTCTTATTGAAACGATGACAGTAAATGGTGCTTAGATACCATCAAAAACATAGGCTTGGATTTGTTCCTTTGTGTTGGAAAGCTTGTAGAATGCATCAGATGCTTTTTCGGCCAAGGCACGGTACTGAATGGATGCAACCACATTCACAAAGACATTATCCTGTAATAAGACAATAAACATTAAATGAACTGATCACACCAGATGCTATCAATCACCCAAAGAGTCCACTATCTACTGTTTTAACAAAAAAATATTAAATAAAACAGGAGAAGCACCAAATTGAGAGGAGAGATACGATAAAAGAGAAGTTCCATACACTCTGCTAGGATGAAGAAGCAAACAGAGGGAATTATATAGGAAGGTAACTCATATTGCTTAGTGATAGGAGAATCCGATTTCCTAATGAACCACCTCAATAAGACCATTTTCATGGAATTTTTGGTTCAACAGTTTATAATTTAACTTCATAACATAAAGCATACTTGATATAGAAAATTAATAAAGATGCCAATAACAATATACATCTTGTAGATAGCTGCTTTAATCCAGATTCAGGAATAAAAGCTGAAAACTCTTCTATTTGAGAGCTGTGTTACAGCAATATGGATTCCCATAACCTCAAATCAATATCATATAGGCATCCTGGTGCTTTCTCCTGCCCATAACTCTTCTTTTCTGGCTCATACCTTACTTCTGGACATTAAAATTTCCTTTCAAGTTGACAGTTCTTATATCCAATTTAACAAATAGAAGTAACACAAAAAAAGCATAAGAAAGGCAAGGCGACAGTGGTATTAGAAACACAACTTGAATAAAGAAACTTCAAACCTTAGTTTTTGTTTCACAACGGACATCAAGCTGTTGCACTCGTAATGATAATTGTCCGGCTAACTGGTACCCAAAACACCACGGTAAGCAGTGACATCCAGGGTCAAGCACATCCTCGAACTTCCCAAAATGCTCCTTGACAGCAACTGTAGACTGATCCACTTGAACACAACCAAAGGCTTGACCCATAGTTCAATCCTACAATTGACATGAACTTATGTGGGCAAATCCATAAATTCTAGCAAAAACTAACAATCATGCAGTGAAAGTCAATGAAAACGGAAAAAAAAAAATGGAAAACCCATCAGCCTTAGAGATATCTACACATAAACACAGTACTTTATCAGTTATAATTTATCGTGTCCAATCAACAAAAGAGGCATTACCCTAAGGGCAGCTTTAACAGGAAAAATGACAGTGAAAATAATGATGGCACAACAAATCCAGGGAACAAAAAAAAGGACAGGGCCGTGAAGACGGAACAGAAATTTGTTCTTTATATTCACTTTGTGTTGAGAGAGAGAGTAAATTGACAAAGAAAGAGTCGAAAGCAAATTTATCTATTGCCTTAAAATTCACAAAGGATCCTACTGAAGTCAGGAAAATAAATTAAAAGAGAAAAATTGTCTTGATGGAAACATATAAAAGTTAAAGCACAAGTCTAGGGAGGAAATAAAAAGAAAACAAAATCTCAAGCATATAATTCTTCAAAGTGACGGAAACATAAGGAAAACTCATTCTGGCCCTTAATATATCGCTTCTGCCACCATCACGGCAATGGAATTACGGCTGATGCCACTGGTTTCGAACACAAACATGCTACGAGGTCATGTCCCTCAAATAAACATGATATTAACTGTTGTATCGAATATTTTCTCTAAGGTAGATTCTCAAAGACACTACTCCGTCAAATTAAAGACAAAAGTAAAGGGAAATTAAAAGTTAAACGAAGAACATTCAATTCCTGACAAATATGCAACGGATAACGATCCATTAACTCGTGAAACAAAAGAAATTCGAAACAAAAATGAGATCCAACACATAAAACACAACAAAACTACGCCCTAATTCATCAAAACGCATAGACCGAAGCTCGCGTCCAAATTCAACATCAAATCCGTAGAAAATTTGAACACCAACTCAACTCGTTCTCTATCATCCGCTGAACAACCCCGATTCGACACAAGCACCCACGAAGCGAGAGCATATACATACACACACATGTACGACATACAATTGGCGTGTATCTATAGCATGTAAAGCGAAAAGAACCTGCAGATGGACGGAATCCAAGGTGGAATGGCAAATAGCAAAGAGATTTTCAACTTCCCCAAGAGTTCCTTGCGAGAAGAGATCGAGACGGTCTATATATACATATACATATACATATAGGTAAGTTAAACTTAGTTAAGGAGTAAGAAACAGATCGCGGTAAGATATCTTATAAATTATTATGATTATAAATTAGGGTTTTACTAAGTTAAGGTATATATAATATATTTTATTTTTGTTAATTGATGAAATATTTTAAAATTAAAAATGTAATATATTAAAGGCCATAAGCATATTTTTGCCCTTGAAATTTTAAGTTTTTTGTGGTTACAAATGTGCTCCTAAACTGTGTAAAATTATTCAATTAAATATCTAACTAGCAAGTGATATGTATGTGTGCTAACGTAGTAATTTTTCGATGTCTCTTCAGCGTTTCCTTAGCTCATTCTCTATCTCCTCAACTCCTTATTTTTCTTTGAGAATCTCTTTATTTCCCTCTCTTTATTCATATCTCTTTATTTCCCTCTCTTTATTCAGTTAGGCTATATCGCTCTTATTCAAACAACTAGAACATCTTAGAGAAAAAAAAGAGGATTTGAAAAAGAAGAGAAGAAGGCCAAAGCCAAAGTTGCTCGAATTCTACATATAGCTTATTGTGAAGAATTATCTTTTTTTTTTTGTTTTCAAAATCAAGCTACGACAAAGAGAGATAGGGAGTTGAGGAAACGTAGCTAGATAGAGAAATAGAGACTGGAGATGCTGCTACATTTGAGGTTGTAATATCCCAAATTTTTTAAAGGGCTTAAGAGTAATTTTAACTTGGGCTATAGGTGAAATTATCAAAATATTAGGGGCTTAAGTATAATTTCTTACAGTTATAAGTACTGAATCGACTGAAGGGAATGTCTAAATGTCTAAAGAAAATGATATGGTCTCGATGAGCGCTCCGAGATAGGATTTATAGTATTAAAAGAAATTAAAATCGAGAAAGTTTTTAGTACAGTTTCGATTCAGGCTAAAAAATCGAATCATCGTAGGGGACTTCTGAGAAGTCAACGGAACCTTAAAGGGGCTCTGATTTTTCGTAAGGATCAACCCTTTAAATGGTTTTGGGGAAAAATAAAAGAATTCATGATTAAATATAAATTTAGGGTTTAAGTATAATTAATTTGGGGTAAAAGTGTAATTTTTCATAAGTCAAAGGGCTAAGGATAATTTTAAAAAACCTAAGAACTTGAGGACAAGGGGCCAAAGTGATAGGAGGTGAAAGAGGAAGGACCAAATAGCAAATTGAAGCTCAAATCATGGCAGAAAACTCGAAAGGATGGCCGGCCACTAGTGGCGTCCTATCGCCACTTTCGGTGGTGGGATGATCATCATGACCCTAGGGGTAGGTCGGGCAACTTGGGGCAACCTGATTGGTCAAAAAAATCGACTGGAAAAGGCTATAAATAGCCGAGTTATGGTCAAATTTTGTAAAAAAAATTTAGGCTTCTAGATCGTCGATTTTGGGAAGAATCAAGAGGAAGAGTTAGAGGGCTTATGATCCTTAGGCTGTAAGGATCATTTCTGATAATTTTGATGGGTTTTTGAAGTGAATTGGAGAGGTTTGTGGGGGTCACCAAAAAATCGGCCAAGTCGCCGGAGTCACGATTGTAATCGGCTATTTGGGGGTGCTTGGCCGGTTTTTTCGAGCTATAAGGCATGTCATCGTGTTCGGGAGGTTGAGGAGATCAAGAAGTAAGAAGAAAACGAAAGAAAAAGAGGCTGGGCAGTCGCTTGTGGTGAGCAGGCTCATCGGAAAAGATGCATGCGGTGCATGCGCACGCTAAGCGCGCGAGGTAAGAGAATTTTGAAAAGAAAAAAAAAGAAAGAAAAATTAAAAAAATTCTAGAAAAATTTAGTAAATAGGAATAAGATTTTTATGAGTTATTGTGAATAAAAATTGGAAAAAAAATCATTGAGGAGTTTTTATTTTAAGAGAAATGAAGTTTAGGGAAAATAAGAAAAATAAGAGGAACTTTAGATAAATTCCAGAAAAATTTCAAATAAGTAGGAAGATGATTTTATGAATTTTCGCAGAAGAAAATTGGAGAAAACATTGTGGAAATATTTAATTTTGAATTATTTTGGAGGAAAATAAATAAAATTAGAAAAATAGGGATAATTATAGGAAAAATTCGAAATGTTGATTGATAGAATATTTATTGATCTGGAGAATATTTGGCTATAGGATTTGGAGGGTTGCATGTTTTTTGAGGTCAACACGTATTTTGAGACAAGACGTCAATATCGAGATAGCCTGATAAGTTTGAGAAGTAAGTGGTTTAACTTAAAACTCAATTTTATGTAAATGATTTTATCATGTTGCCATGCCTTGATGTGAATATGTCATGTAGATTGCATTTACATGCTATGATGAAATGTGCATACACTCACGATGAAGCTATTGATCATGCATTGCATAGGGTTTGTGATTATGGACTGGCACCGTTGCTCTATCAAGGGTGCACCCATATACGTCGGTCTGGTAAAGAGACTGTAAAAATGGGAACCAACAGTTGGGTGCGGTCGACTCAAACTAAAAATGAATGATGACATTTTGCATTTTGCATCAATGCAAGAAATATGCTTATTGTTCCCTTACTTAGATGATGATCTAACCTAGGTTTTGTCCCTAAAATATTCAAACGCTCCAGATAGAGATTGTAGCAGAAATGAGAATGAATGAAATGACACTTAATAAAGTGCATGATGAATTAAATGTACGTTATGTAAGAACCCATGTTTCATGAGGTTGCCACGTAATTTAAACAAGTTTAGAATACCAAAAAATTGGTTTGATAATAGTTATAAGTACCAAATCGACTGTAAAGAATGCCCCGGAGTGTAAATGTCCAAGGAAAATAATATGATCTCAATGAGTGTTCCGAAATAGGATTTATGGTATTAAAAAAAATCAGAATTGAGACGATTTTCAGTACAGCTAAAATACAACTTCGATTCAGGCTGAAAAATCAAATCATCATAGGGAACTCCCGAAAAGTCGATGGAACCTTAAAGATGCTCCGGTTTCACGTAGGGATCAATCCTGAAATGGTTTAAGGATGAAACAAGGGTCCGGTGAGGACACTGGGGCGAAATCAGTTTTCATTGAGTAATTGTCGGTTATTAATTTTGAGGAAATCGATGTTTTGGGTGACTTGATGATAAATAATTATGGTGTTAGAGGGTCGAAGTGTAATTAATAAAATCCTCAAGTAAAATTAATGAGAAGTGGAGAGATTAATTGTGTAATATATATTATATAAATATGTGTGGGGAGCAGCATGATGAGATTGGTGCCAAAAGATTTCATTGGCTCTTTATTTGAGAGCAATTGACGCCGAAAGATTTCATATAAATAGAGAAATTGGTCGAGGGTGGTTGGCCAAGACAGGTGAGGGATGATTTCTTTATAAATATATAGGGGAAGAGAGGAAGCAAAAATGGAAAAAGAAATATGAAGAAGCAGAGAGTTTAGAGAGGGAGAGAAACGGCTGAGAGAGTGAGGGCAGGGAGAGAGCTTGGGGCTATAAATGGGATGGGATTCAGGAAGAAGAAGCAGAGAGAGAGAGCACCCGAAAGCTTAGAATGGGAAATAGGAAGTGAGAGAAAGAGAGATAGATGAGTGGGTGGCCATGTCCGCAGCAGTTGGGCGGCACGGTGGTGGTGCACAAGTGGAGCAGGGGTGGTCGGTGGCGAAGCAAAGACGACCAGATGTGGTTGGAGGCGCGAGCTGCTGGGTACACAGTAGTGGTTGCACCCAGCGAGGCTGGCCGCAATGGTGCGGTGGTGCGCGGTGGAGCTGGGGCGACCAGACAACGGGGTGATGGTCGTGGCGGCGAGGAGCGACCGGCGAGCAGAGGCCAGCGAGGTACGATGGCGTTGGTGTGCAAGGCGCATGTCAGGGTTTGCAGGGGCAGAAGGAGGAGGAAAAAAAAGAGAAAAGAAGAAAAGAAAGATAGAAAAGAAAAGAAAAAAAAAGGAAGAAAATGGAAAAAAATCCAGAAAATGGTAGAGAAATACTGGAAAATAAGAAATAGAGAATTCTAATATTTTGGAGATTTTGGCGAGAAAAATTGTTCTGGCACACGTTTCGAGGTAGTGTACAAAAATCGTGGTGGTGCGCGAGAATCGAGCCAGTGCAAGAAAATTAGGGTAATACGCGAGAATCGAGGTGGTGCACGAGAATTGAGGATTTGCACTTGTTTCGAGATTAAGACACGCATACCAAGGAAGTTTGAGAGACTAAGTCAAGGTAAGTAAAATTTGCTAGAAAATTTTAAAAATTTAGGAATGTTATTTTATGAATTGTTATAGTGATATATTTGAGAAAATAATTGAGAAATATTTAGTTTAGATTTATTGAGAAAAAATAGGAAGAAATAGAGAAAAAAAATAAGAAAATGCAAGAAATTATGAAGAAAATAGGTTTTAATGTTTATTTGAATAAATATGATGATTAGGGTGCGTAGAGTCTTAAGTTGAAGTGACTTGTGCAAATTTTGAGATTGGCACGCAAATCAAGACGATACACATATTTCTAGGCAAGGCACGAATATCGAGGTATCTAATAAGCTTGAGAATGTAAGTGGTTCGACTAAAAAAAAAATTTGATTTTATGTAAATAATTTTATCATATTGTCATGTCTTGATGTGAACATGTCATGTAAATTGCATTTACATGTATTGATGATAAAGTATGCATATGAGTATGATGAGATTCACGATCATACTTTGCATGAGTTTGGAATTAAGTACTGGTGTAACATCCCACATCGAGCGATAGGAAGGACCAGAACAACTTACCCTGATGGGCTTACACGAATTTCCCAAGGGGTCAGCCATCCTTGAACTGCTCCCAATTCAAGCACGCTTAACCCCGGAATTCCTTGCCTACATTTAGCCCAAAATGTATCAAGTTGGTGCTGTTTCTTTCCTTACTTATCCTCGATATATACTATTCTCCTCTGGGTTCCCGGGGTATTACGTTCTCCCCCCTTGAGCACATGATGTCCTCGTCATGCAACCTTACAACTGGTCCCATACCTTTTCCCCTTTGGAGGCTGGCATCTTAGAAGCCTGCCAGGAGCCACTCCTTAATCAGGCCTCGAGCCCCAGCGCCACTCCCCGCCCTCATTGGACCGCCTTCTCCAAGGGTCGGCTCTGATACCACCTGTAACATCCCACATCGAACGATAGGAAGGACCGGAACAACTTACCCTGATGGGCCTACACGAACTTCCTAGGGGGTCATCCATCCTTGAACTACTCCCAGCTCAAGCACGCTTAACCCCGGAGTTCCTTGCCTACATTCAGTCTAAAAGGTATCCAGTTGGTGCTGTTTCCTTCCTTACTTATCCTCGATATATACTATTCTCCTCTGGGCTTCCGGGGTATTACAACTGGTGTCATTGTTTTGCCAAGGGTGCACCTATACATCTCAGTCTGACAGAGAGATTGTAAAAATGGGGAGTAGTCTTAAGGTGCGGTCGACTCAAACCGAAAGATATGAAAAATGACATTTTGCATTTTGCATACATGCACAAAATATGTTTTGTACCCTTACTTAGATGATTTATCATTTAACTTGGGTTTTACCCCTAGAATATTCAAACGTTCTAGATAGAGATTATAGCAGAAACGAGGATAAATGAGGCATGAAATGACATTTAACAAAGTGCATGATGAATTGAATGAATGTTATGTAGCCCATGTATTTAAGTTCTGCTACTTCGAATTCTGAACGTTTTGAGGAATGATGATGTATAACTTTATTTATGGTTAATGAGGATGTAAGAATTGATTTATGATTAATGTTAAGAAATTAGGTTCGATTCTAGCTTTCGCATTCAATGTTTATGATAATTCTCTTTCGAGATAGATGTATGAAAATTTTGGAATGGATATAAGGAATGATATGGTTTAGCAATAGTTTTTAGAAAAAATTTATTATTTCAGAATTATCCTAAGTTATAACATGCCCTAGAAAGTGTGGTGTTACACGTTATGTAGCCTATGTATTTAAGTTCTGCTACTCTAAATTCTGAACGTTTTTAAAGAATGATTATGTATAATCTTGTTTAGGGTTAATGTTAGTTAAGAAGTTATATTATGTAATAAGTCATGTTGAGGGACTATGTTCCATTGATGAATAACCTTGTATAGGGGATTAAGTTTGAGAAACGGTCATGTATACCACTATGATTTGATGTTAAAGTTAATGTTCGATTCTAGCTTCCGCATTTGATGTTTATGATGATTATTTTTCGAGATAAATGTATGAAAATTTTGGGATGGATATGAGGAATGATATGTTTTAACATTAAATTTAAAAGAAAAAAATTTATTATCGCAGAATTATCCTAATTTATAACATGACCAAGAAAGTGAGGTGTTATAGAGGTGATGCAGTCGAAGGGAGAGAGAAAGAGAGAGTTGAGGAGACGTCAGAGGAAACGTAGCCAAATGAGACATATGAGATGCTAGAGGAGACGCAATAAAAAAAAAAAAAGAGTTAAGGAAACGTTAGAAAGAGAAAGATTGAGCTGAGAAGATGCTATTAAAGATAGAGAAAGAGTTGAAGAGACGTCGAAGAAAGAGTAGAAGCCAGAAAAAGAGAGAGGGAGTTGAGATGACGAAAAATTATCACATCAACATGTATGCGTATCACTTGATAGTTAAGTATTTAAATGAGTGATTTTACAAAATTCAAAGACACATTTAGAAACACAAAAAATTTAGAATTTCACAAAAAAATGTAAAAATTTAAAAACAAAAATATACTTTTGACCTATATTAAATGTATCTACAAAAGTCATTATATTATTATCGTAATTAATCTCCTTTATTTGCATCCGCATCGATTACGATATTTTCAATTCTTTATTCTTTTATTGAGTGCTAGTAGTAAGACTAGTATCATATTAAAATATTTTTGAATCACACTAATATCTATTTATAATTATGGTTACGGTGAGCTGCAACTTGTTTGAGAGCCCACTCATATGCCATGTATTTAATTTGTAAAACATAGCACATGGTATTGTTGTACAAATTCAATTATTTGTAGCTTCCTAAGGAGTGCCGGCCCTAGGCATAGGCCTCTATGCCTAGGCCCCCATAAAGCGTAGGGCTCCCAAAAATTGAGAAGAGTAGGTAAGTTAGGAAAAATTAGTTTAATTTGATGGAAATTATATCAAATAATGTATTTTTTATATCAATAAAAAATATATTAAATAGTATATTTCTCACATTAATTTAGTTTAATGCAAAAAACGCTCTACTTAATCTAGAACAATATAAAAATTAAAAATGAGAATGGATTATCATGATCGGTGGTGTGAACAATCTAAATTAATAAATAATTTTAGAGTTATAATTAAATAAACTACTATTATGTTACATTTATAAGTTAAATTTAGGTCGAATAGACTGATATATTCTGAATTTATGATCAATGTTTAATTTTATATTGTTTTGACATTTACTTCAATTTAGTTATTGAACTTTCATTTTTGTTTCAATTTTATTTTTGATTGAGCAAACGTGTATTGTCGTTTATGTGGCGATTGATGTGTTAAATAACGATCACGTCAACAAGAATGATGTTGTTTCTAGGCTTGCTCGTTAATGAATATGGCCAAAATGACATCATTTTTGTCGTGTTGTTGTACAAGGTAAAACGACATCATTTTGCTTGTGCATAAACCCTTTTTTTTGTGATTAGGGTTTCAAAAAGAAGGAAGCTGTCGATGACGCATAGGAGAAAGTCGATGACGAGAGAGAGAGTGATGCACGAGAGTGATGCTGACAAGGATGGTCGAGGAAGCAATCGACATTGTCATTGATAGAATTGACGAACGACGACAACTACGCACACGAGGGAGACGAAAGGTATGGTTGGTCAAGTGATTATTTTGGTGTGCGACCTAAAGAGAGTTGTCAATGCTTAGCCGGTATCGATGTTTGTCGTTGTCGTCGATTTTGTCACCGTCAAACTCGTGTTTCTCCATTACCTTCGAACTCGTGCGTCACCTTCGATTCTTGTGCTTCTCCATCACCGTCTGTCGACTTCTTTCTCTTCAAAACCCTAATCTCAAAAGAGGGGTTTATGCATATGCAAAACGACGTCATTTTGGTCATACTCATTGACAAACAAGGCCAAAAACGACGTCATTTTTGTTGCATTGTTTGTTATTTGACACATTAGTCGCCACATAAGTAGCGACACACGCTTGTTCAATCGAGGATAAAGTTGAAACAAAAGTGAAAGTTCAATAATCAAATTAAAATAAAGGCTAAAACAAGATAAAATTAAAAATTGACCATAAATTCAAAATATATCAATCTATTTGAACTTAAATTTAGTACAATCTATTTTCTCTCCTTGAAAACTAGATAAGATATCCAATTTTCAACAAATTTCAATTTATATACTTCATTGTCATATAATAGATATAATTTGACTTCTAGTACAAATAAATCTAATTTATCTATAAACCTGAATCTACTATCCATGTAACACTCAATCTAATAAGTATTTCCATAATTTCAAAAAAAATTATTTAAATCTTGATTTTTTTTTAAATATGATATATTTTCTGATATTGATGATTTAAATATATTTTCAAAGTTAAAAATTTTAAAAGAATTATAACTATAGAAATAAAAACACTTGTGATATTAAATTTTATAAAAAAATAAATTATTTTCTTAATGCATGAATATTTTATAAAATACTATTAAGCATTTCTATTATTATAATTTTAGTAAAAATAAATTTTTTAAAATTAAAATTAATAAAATCTTATTTACGTTCAACTATCACAAAAAAAATTAAATAATTTAACTATATTCTAAATTAAAAAATATTTACTTTCTAAACTTATATACAAAAATTTAATTAATAATTTTACATCTTAAAAAATAAAAAAATAAATTTTTAATAATTTTTATTATTTATTTATATTAATAAAACACCACTAAAATAATTATCGTCTTAGCTCCACCTAGTCTTAAGCCGGCACTCTTCTTAAGTTTACAAATAAGAGTAAATACAAGCGAGAAGTATTAATACTATTCATATGGAATTCATTATCATCATCATTTCTCCTCGTTAGAGTGGAGAAAATTGTAAAACGCAACTTTTAATTAATGGGAGAGGCAAGGGACACGGGGGGAAATGTCGCCACGTTGCCTGCCTTGGACGTTGAGACACAGCGACGTCGTTTCAGTTTGGCCCTGACTCGAGCCAAGATTGACGTCGCTCAAAAGTATATCCTTGCATGGAACTGACTCGCTGCACGCAAATCTCACTGCCGTCTCCTCTTTTGAAGTCCCTTCTATTCCATTGTACCTCACATTGCTTACTTCTACCGCCGATGTCTGTCGACAACGTTAACAAGTCACGGCACATATCAACCTCAGGAAATGCTCAAATTTTCAAGTCAAAGACGCCCAAAATAAAATGTTGAGAAAGCAAAAACTCACTTGATTCCTGCAACGTTCGTGGTCGCAGTAGTACTGGTCGATGATGATGGGTTGGCCCACTCCGTAGCACTTAATCTGCTTGAACACGATGTTCCTAGCAAACCCTTTTCCTCCCTAATAAAACAGGTAAATAAGCGCCCCTCATAGGAACAAATAATAACAATATATCAAGTTTTTAAGTGAATGTTCTTTAGATTACTTGGCACGTCCGTAAGAATAAACAATAACAATATATCAAGTTTTAAGTGAATGTTCTTTGAATTACCTGCCACGTCTTTATTCTTGCTCCATTGGATGTATTTCGGAACTCAACATGGCTTACGTGGACATGCTCTACTGTCTCGTATTTCCCGTTCTCGCCTAAACTTCCAATACTTTCATCAAAGAAGAGAGAAAAAAATAAAATAAAACCTCTTTTAATTTCATATACAGTAAATGTTTGGGAGATGTACAGCCGTTCACCTTATGCCATGCCCTGGTCCGCATTTGATCCTGCTAATATGGACATGTGCAGACCCATCTCCGATAGAAATACAGTCATCACCTGCATTTAAGTTGAATCAAATTAACGGTACCGATACTATCATACTATAAATGAAACATGCCACATATATTGATGTAATGGTACCGGTTTGGATGTGAGCGTGGTTTATGAAGACGTTTTGGGAATGTTGAGTGTGAATTCCATCCGTGTTTGGACTATCCCGAGGGGCTATGATGGTGAGAGCAGAAGCATGTATCCATCTCGACCTTTCGATGGCAATGTGCATCTGAGGGCTGTCCAGAAAGGTTAGGCCATTGATATGCAAGTTGTTGGAGTTTGATATTACAAGCCCCTGCAAATCAAATCACCTATTGGAGTTCCAAATGCGTTGATGTTTAACTTGTTATTTGCGTTGCACATATATACATCAGTGGAGATCGCTTACAGTGGGTTTCGTTGGACAGCTCTGTAAAGAAGCAAATATGGTATTAGCAAAGCCAAGACGGTGCCCAACAAGGAAAAGATCACACATAGATATAGGTACCAGATTGGTAGATAGGCTTGCCTTCTCTTCATGCTTGCAACGGGAGCGCCACCATTCTGCTCCCTGGCCGTTGATGGTACCCGAACCTGATATGTAGAGGCCATCCAGTTGAGAAAAGCCAATCCATTGATGGCACTTCTTTCCTCTGCATTTCCATTTTGAGGGATCCCAGGGAGCAACTAGCGTCCCATCTATCTGTAAAATCAATTCAATTCAATATATATGTATACTCCAAGAATTGTTCTTAACAAAAAAAAATGAGGTCTATATAGGTGAAGGTAAAAAGCCCATAGAAAAGCTATTATGTAATCATTTTGTTACCACAATTTTGACTAAGTTAGATTTGCAAGGGCCATAGAAGACCACTGGTTGTAGCAAGAAAATGTAGCCACGGGGAATATGCATGGTTGGAGAACTATCCCTCACCGAGCACGTAGATTCCCATGCATCTTCGAATGCCTGCACAGTATAAACCATCAATAACAATAAGCGTAACTTTGTTAAAAATGATGTGCTGAAAATAAATCCATGAAATCTACGACATGCTTTTTCAATTGAAGAGTTGAGAATTGAATGCATCTGACCCTGGTATCGTCAGTTGAACCATCTCCGGTTGCTCCGAAATCTAACACGTTAAAGGCTTTGTCGTGTCTATGGTGACACTGAACTGAGAGTGCGGAGAGACTGGAAGCGAATAAGATCAGGAGAAATTTTGCCATGGACCCGACCAGAACTGAAACAAAAGCAAGGGAGGCCTGTCCCTAATTTCTGAACAGGGGAGAAACTAACTAGGAGTTGAAAGACAAACATACTCACAATTCATGTTCTTTTCATGTCAAGATGCCTCCCTCCCTTATTTTTCGGCTACCAATTGTTTGTAATCAAGATGAATATGTCACGCTAATCTTCTCCTCCTTCCTTTAAGGACAAAAATCTTGTACTGCACCTAACGAGGATTCTCCTAATTATATTTTTTGTGATCCAAAAACAAGAAAAATAGCTTTCACAGATGAATTTACATTAGTCTCAATACCACCCACAACCACACAGAGAGAGAGAGAGAGAGAGAGAGAGAGAGAGAGAGAGAGAGAGAGAGTCCTCTTGTTGGCTGGGATATAGTTTCCAAAAAAATACAGATATAGAATAGGGAATTAACGGTATTGCATAAAACCAGCGAAAAAAAAAAAAAAGAAGCAAAAGCAGAAGCAATACAAAACAAAATAGCTAAAAGAAACTAAAAAAGAGAGAAGAAGCCAGCATCATATAGATCACCCGTGTCATTTGTGTCCCAACAATATAAGGCACACGGATGCTGTGACATCACTTCATCACATACTCCGCGCCCCCACCTCCCGCGGCCAAAGAATAATCTTAAATAAAACCGAAAATAGTGGCCAAAAGCTTTCCGTGTAACTATATTTCCCAGTACCAATAGAATGGTAAGCACAAATCTCTCATCAACCAGTAGGGTAGCTGAGGCCACAACCCACAACACAAACACATTTCTAACTGATACCTTATATGTAGAATTTAAAGGGTTTGAACTCCGAAAAACCCCTAGCAATGTCAATGATTATACATACAGCGGCTAAAGATTGGAACTAAATACGCATCCTAAACAAAGCATTGAGATGAAAATAAGGCACATCCTGCAATTATTCCAAAAAATTCAGGTTTCAATCCATGTCACAGTTCCCACGATCAAAAATCTGCTTGGGAGATCCCCAACTGATGGAGCAAGGTATGTAATCTTCTTCCTGTAAATGATGAATTAGAATTAGAACAAACAGAACAAGTGCATTAAGTCTGAACCAAATCAAAAAGTTTTTATACGTATATATAAACTGAAATTCTAACCTCTGAATATCTATGTCTGTGATATAGACGAAACCAGCAACATTACTGTAAGGAAAAAAGTAAATGCAGTCAGCACATCTTCTGTTCATTTTTCCAATATAAATGTATTCTAAGAAGGTGACTGAAATACCATCTCATAGATCATGCTTTACATATCAGACACTTGAATCAAATTACATGAGCACTGAGAATGTTATCGTGAATGTGTGACAAATAAGGCGAAATAAGAATGAGGTCATGAACCAAAAATAAAGTTGGGCTGACACCTATTAAAAATAAGATGTTTGGGTCACGATTAAGATTATTTGAACATGCAAAAGAAGATTGAGAGACTTACTTATGAGGCAAGTGGATGAAATGGAGACAATTTGTAGCAAAAGTGAAAATGTACGACCAAGAAAAATCTTGGTGGCAAACTCATATATATGACCTCATAAACAATTTGCTCATAGATGTTCCATGAAGGTCCACAATTTATGTAGCTGATCAAACCTAGTGGGATTAAGCATTGGGATTGTTGTTGCCTGACTAAGTGAGAAAGGCATTACAAAATTTGATTGGAGAAATGAAGATTATGTATTGTAAACCACTGAAAACAATTTTGAACTGTTAATTCATTAACCCTGTGATAAAATGGAGAGAAGGTTTTAGCTTCTGAGTGCTTAGGAGTTAGGACCAGCCCAGCAGCTAATATGAAGAGGTTTCCTGAAACAAAATCCATTAAGGATTGCAATTGCCTAAGAAGCCCAGATATGGACATATATGGAATGTGGCCACGTCGACAAAATGAGGATATGGATATGTGAGGACGTGTCAAAAAATTATACTTCTATGAGCCATATCCATAAATATAATAATAGAAAACCAGCACAAAATTGAAAAGTCATACCATTATACCAAAAATGTAAAAGAATAAGTTCAACAGGCGACAAGTTGTTACTAATAAAAATAGAAAGAGCATGTGGATTAGAGAGAGAGGGGGAGAGAGTTACAACTTTCAAGTAGACCAATGTTTGACCAAAAAGAGATTGTTCTCAGCATGGCGGTGTACATGTCTAACAAGTTATCACTATTCAACATGCCACATGGTGTCTGACACCTATTTTTTTTTTACATGCCCACTAGGTGTCAGAAATGAGGACGTGACACATTTTAGGTTGTCCATGCATAAGCAATTGCACTCGCCTGCTTGATGTCTCAAGTAGTGGAGGCCATTGATCGAGTGGTTCTCCTAGATATGTAATGAATCTTGGAATAAGATACATGAACGTTATAAAGAGAAGAAAAGGACATCAAATAAACCTTGAAATAATTTGATCAGCCTCCTTGGCGAATGAAACAGCAAGAACTAAATGGAGCAAGTCCGGGCTGATATTCACAGGAACCAATCTTGTAGGATCTGCAGCAGGCTCTGCACCAATTGGCAGGGCTGAACGTGGGG